>KZ062432.1:61620-105861 GCA_002091835.1 Anopheles maculatus
CTCCATATCAGAGAAGATAGAAATTACAATACTCCAACTATTGCTAACCTTCTCTGTACTAAAGGAAAAGTCATCGAAATCGGTTGATTGGTGCATTTGATAGAGTTGTCTGGCCGTGGAACCGGTTGTACTGCAAGCGCTTTACAGCTCACACCCACCCGGCCCAGATCGATCGACCAGTGTTGTAAGCGACGTTCTGTGCAACTATTGCGACATTCGCCGAGACACAGCCCTTCGAAAATGTGTTCCCCCCATTATTTCGCGAAGGAGTGTTCTCACTGTTTGCCTTCACCGGATCAGAGCCCTCGCAATGCAGAGCCAAACGAGAATACCGACAGCACGAGCGATTGGTCCACAACTCTTCTGGAGTCGTTGAAAAAAAAAGCGAATGTAAGCCAAACGAATGTTGGCGCCGAAAAGTAGGTGAGCTCAAACAGGTTCGTTTGGCAATCGGTATGCCACATGTAACCCTGGTACTGCAGCAGTCGGCAGTAATGATCGATTGATTGCAATTCGGCTAACTTTAGAAGTTGGACTTGTTGAGTGAAGCGAAAATTGATTTGAAGTTAAAATATCGTAGAAATTGCACAATTAAGCCTCTTCAACACTCTCACCAGCATTAGCCGTACTACATGGTCCCAACTCATTATGAAACTGCACTATGCAAATGTCAAACTGCGTGTCGTAAGACAAATAATCAACCTGCTTCATCGCGATTCCGGAGGGTCCAAAGATAAAATTGGCTTAGTGAGATCACTCCCTCGTTCGAATCGATCATTACCACAGCGTCGAGTAAAAGGTGCCCTTTTTCGTTCGCCATCAACCGCGGTGTGGTCACCAAGGCATCGTTTCGTTCAACTGCTTGTTGCTGTCTATCGTACGACCCCCGGTTAAGCAATTGAACCTTCGGTTACCTCTTTCCAGGCTTTTTTTTTTCTTTTCAGGTCTCTTTATTTAGCGATGAGCTCATCCCTGAGCATAATTGCAAGCCCGGTGAGCTCGGTTTGGAGCTCTTATTTCTCCAATTATCATGTCCATTCGCGAGGTGACTGATATTGTCCTGCCGACATCGAACCGACGGGAACTTGCTATCCACTCTCTCGCTTGCTGGTGCAACACCGGCAACACGCAAACCAGACTAACCGAGTTGGTTGATTATTTAATTCAATAAATTTTGCGCCTTTCTGTGTGCATCTGCCGGTCGAAATCGGGCACAACTCGATCTCCAGCAATGGGGTGAGCTTCTGCGTATATGTGTGCAGTTTACACAGATACAGCGACATACCAAGTAAAAAAAAAAAACTTCAGCTTATATGGTGGGGTTTGAAATTGGGTTTGAATGTGGGTCGAGTGTGAAGGCGAGAAAGATGACAGCCAAGCGCTGGAGCAGCAATGTTGAAGAAAGAAAGGGAATGGAAAACAAAACAGAAGAAAAAAACGGCTGACAACATCATTTCGTAAGGTCAAGCCGAAGACACCGTCAGACGGCTTAAGCAAGTGACTGTCTCTCTTTCTCGCTCTCTCTCTCTATCTGAGGTGAGTGCCTTTCAGATGGCGTCTGGTTGCGGCTGCAAAAGCTTTGAGTAATTGCAACAGTGCAAGCATAAGCGCGCTCACACCCCCGGACTTGCAAGAGCTGGTCACATTTACCTTGCCATTACTTAACCTCCATCGTGTGTGCCTGTGTATTTGTTTCTGTACGTGAGGGAGAGGTTTTTTTTCTTACACGATTTTTTTCTCCTCTTTTTTTTGCACAAATTGATAGTCACTGTGTTAGATGGACGCAGTTCGGGCGTAACGCATACAATATAGAACGCAACGGCTTGACGGTTTTGTCGTAATAGTTGCATAATGAAATCGCTCTCCGGAATGGAGTTTCGGTGTAGCAAGAAGTTAGCAAATCCATCGTTACGCTGGGAGATAAAGTAATCCGTAATCACAAAACAAGAGACGTAAGAGATTTTATTCTTTTAAAATGGGAACAATTCTGGTTTTTTGTGGAATGATTACCTCATTTTTCTTCTGATTGAATTTTATATAACGTCTTATTTGCTCTGTTTTTATGCTCTTAGTTACTATGATTTAAAATTACATAGAATTTTAATAATTGTACGTTAAACAAACGTTTTAAGATGTACAGACTACGCATCTTTTAGACTGAATTCTTTCAAGTTTATGTCTTTGTATTTTTGTTTAATAATTTCATATTTGAAAACTCATTTTTTAAATTGTTGTTGTGCTTCATTCTCCTAGTTTAACACACATTTTGTTATAAATAATTGATCAGCTCAACTTTTCGTTTTATTCTATGTTGATTGCCTCCAACTCTGTCAATGTTTTTGTTAGAAGTACTAGTCTTATTTTCGCAAATTTAAGTATTTTTTTACTAGAACTATTCACTATAAACTGCATAATATTTCTATGTTTCTAACATTCGACCCTCTTTTGCTCACACTTTCATTTTATTCATTTGAATTCAACCAGTGAAATTGAGAAGACTTTATACAGTCTAAGAATATTGCAATACTTCGAGGAAAATCATCATTTTTCATCCATTTCAAAACCTGATTTTCATCCACCGAAAACCTCATCCGATTCGCCTTACTGTCGCACCATGCCTCTTTATCATCATTCCGAATCGGAAGCTTGAAATGTTGCTGTCAAAACCTTCACCACGCTCGTTTAGTTTTATCGGTTCCCGGTGGAGTAGTTATGTGCTGAAAAGTCCACTACTGTCATCGCCAAGAGAATGGGCGAGAGAAAAATTAACATGCCTGACGGGGAACCCCCGTGCACCAAACCCTCAACCCTTATCCCGGATGTTGACGCTGTTGACAGTTTTCACAGCAACTTGGTGCAATGTTTTTCTATTTGCTCTTCGTCAGTAGATTTTTGTTTCTCGTTTTTGTTTTTTTGGGAAGCAAAAGAATCTCGTTGCTATATGGATTTCCCATCGAACCGGAGAGCTAATCGAATAGTCGTTGTGCACCGGTGGGTAGGATGAGTTGGAGGATAAGCTTAGAACGAAGTGCGGGTCGTCGATGGTGTGCCATTTTCCATGTGTTCGATTTGTCAGCTGGTTCGATTCTGTTTTAATCTCACCAGAACCGAAAGAACCGAGTTGGCCGAGCAACTGTCATGCCGATCGGTTCGATTTGCTGTTTTCGACAGCGCAGGTTCATGCTTGTTCGGTGCAACGCTGTTTTGATTGCCTTTTCCCGTGCATCCACCGGATCGACCATTTTCGTGGGGGTAACTCTGAGTGCAGGAAAATGAATTTTTGATGAAGCATCTCTCCAACGCTACCAGTGTTGTCTTTTAGATATTTTTGTGTGTGTGATTGTATCAAAAGAAACGAACTCACACTGCACACAGTTTGGAAATCTGTGACAAATGTACGAGCGCACGTTCGTGACAGTTTTCATTCGTACTGCGTTTTGCTGTTTTTGTTTCTGTTTTCGGTCCCAGCCTCGTTTGCCTCTATCGAAACACTGACTTTGACATCAATTGCTGCTTTTCGCCATCCAGCAGATCTTTGTGACACGGTTGCATAGGGAAAACAGAAGCCGAGGAAAGTATAAATTCGGTTTAAAGGAAAGAAAAAACCTGCGACCCTCGAGAATGTCCAAGTATAAAATCAATCCAATCAAGTGAGGGCCCAGAATGAATCGAATTTTCCTGGCACAAAAAGTCGTCGTTACGAAAAACGGATTGAATCGAGATTATGGACATTGGGACCGAAAACATCGAAAGCAAAACAGTAAAATAAAAGTGTTACTAAAGTTTGTGGAAGGGACAGCGACAGACTAATGGAATGTGTCGAGCCAATCCATCAGTAGCCTAAGAGGATTAGCCGATGAAATGTTTATTTCGTTTGGTAGAGAATCTGGACGGAGGAATACAGTGTGCAATACATTTCGATTCATATTTGATAGCTTCGCTTTTTTATCAAACTACAAATTGGATTTTTGTATAGCAAAGAGATTTTCAATATTTCTTTATAAGTATCGGAAAGTGCTTTTATATTTAATAAACTCAAAAGAAGAATTTGTCTGTTACTATTTTCATTGTGGAGCTTCAGAAGAAAAACAAACACACAATCATTCTATTTCCTTCACAAGATTGATTGAATCTTCTGCTCCATATCCTAACCATGTCCGTAACTTCAACCGATCTCGCCAAGCAGTCTGCGTCCAACAAACTGCGACAAATAGGGAGGAAGATCCACACTACCGACACACTACCAAACCCTTTGCAAATTGCATTACCTACCGATTCCATCTTGCCCGGTGCTTCTTCCTTCGAACAACTATTTATGTGCATTTTTTCTTTCCGATTCCCAGACTAAAGTGCATTTTCATGGTCTCTCGACATGCGCTGCAACCGAAGCAATGCATTTTGATGATGATGATGTTGGGTTTTGTTGTTTTGCTCCCCAATGCATCTTTTTTTTTACCACTTCACCCTATCAACTCGTCAGCTGGTAAACATTTATAACAACATTATCAAACCCACAGTTTGCGGATGGTACCGGTACGCTTTTGCAGTCCCAGTGATCGTTTTTGCCGGTGGCCACTGGAAGCGCTTTTTGTGTGTAAAACATGGCTGTAATCATGATGCCGATGGTTCACTTACATCGGTCGGCTGTATCGGCGCCGTGTGCGGTCAGTCGGACAGTAAACAATTTATCCAGCCGGGCTAATAGACACCGACACAGACTGATCCGTCCGTTGGTTTTGCCAACTGGTGGAAATGTAGGACGCAATCGTTGTAAACAGTTTATTTGTTTTTAACACTTGTGTTCGATGTACATGCTGGAAGACTGGCGATGACCATAATAAGCCTGGGGCATCTGCAGATGCAGTTTATAGCCGAGATGGGAGGGTTTTTACCGATAAGTTTTACAACCTCATAAACTGCATACGTGTGCTGCACTCAATGCTGGATGGTACACAACTGGACTGTGTTATGGGGCATGTTTTAAATCTTTTTATTGCCTAAGTTGTGCTGTATAGTAAATAAACTAGAACAGTTCCTATGCTAAAGCTAAGAGGAGTTGAAGATAAATAGTAAATTTCAAATTAGATTAAACTATATCCCGATGGGAGTCACATGTTAGGTTATGGAGCCTTAAACAAATGAACTGAAACCAACTCAAGAATTTTCAACCGTGTTCAAAATTGAAACAAACACTTTATCTCGAAAAATTTTCCCTAGAATTTCCCTCATCATTGTATCATTACCCATTCTTTCATATCGACATTGTAACTCCCATTACCAGGAACACCGATTGCATTGAACAGGGCTGCATTTTTAAGTTGATTTCCACACAAACACACAACATAACCACACACAGTTGCGACACACAGGTGAAGGATTGCGTCAGTCTAAAAGGATACTTTCATTTAGTTTTTGTTTCGTTTTGTTTACTGTATGTGGTTCACCGTTTTCCTAGAAAAACCTCCCACGGTGAGAAATGTGACAGATATTTCGAGCGCAACAAGCACAATGCTAGTGCAATGTTTTATTAATTTATAACATGTCAATTAGCATTCATTATGCATGTTGTGGTGTGAGTACGGCTGTCAGTACACAATTCATACGAAAAAGGAGGTGCCATTTTGTTCTTTTTGTGGTTTTGTGATTTTCTGGAATGTTTGAATCAATTTGGTTACGTGAATTTATGGAAATTCATTGTTTGATGGTTGTATTTGTAAAATTCTTTTTAGGATTGCATTTTGCTATTTATTTCGATACATTTATTAAACATTATTTTCATAGAAATGAATGCGAAGAATATGTTTAAAGGAATAAAATTTATTTTATCAAACAAACACTCCGGTTAAGTCCAGGCTAAGGTAATCAACAAAATGCTCACACGTTTGATTATGATTTAATCAAATATATAATTAACCGACAAATTACTAGCAAATAGTTTCTAACAGTAGTTATAAGCAACATTTTTCCTTCATACCAATCAACCCATTGCAACAATTTTCCTCGCTTGGTGTGTCAATTTTTGGAACCAAAAACTCACCAATCGAAGCGTAAAGATGTACAAAAACCCTGACCCAGCACGCGTGAGGAGAATAAAATTTAACCTCCCTCCTGTCTACCGCAACCGCCAGCCTCACACACATTCACGCATGCCTGCCATAGAGAGGCGTGATCGGACCGCGATAAAAGTTAACTTTCAAGGTCGTGGCAACCCCATGCCACGACGTTGGAACGCCTCATGGTTGCGCTATTCGGAGCCGCTTAGACATTGCCGCCAATCGGCAAATGGGGAAAACTCTGCCCCGAGCCGACTTTTGCAAAACCTCGTGAGCTAACGCGTCTTGAGAAGTGTGTCTAGTTTTCTGTGGCAGTGTGTGTGTGTGTTGTGCTTCTTCTCTTGTGTTCAATTCGGGTCATTCCTTCCCTAGTGTGTCGCAGCTGAAATTGCGTTACATAATCGCCCAAAAAAAAAACACCCTGAAATTGGTTTCGCATCGTGCTGACCACCGGCACGAGTCAAGCTGCGAAAGAATATGAGGATTGCATCGTGTGTGTGTGTGTGTGTGTTTTTTTTTTTTAATTTAATATCGTTTGATGACGATGTATTCCGGATCAGTTAGAGGTCACACAGTGAGTCACACCGTAGCGGAACAATATTTATTCAAAGCGGGTGTTCAAGAAAAATGCCGAATAAATATAAAAAACTGGTTCCAACGAAACTAGAACGAAAACGAAAAAGAAAGTTGTCCCTGAACGCAATGCCAACATAAACATTGCAGAACAAACAGCAAACGGTCACGGTAAGTGTGCAAACTGGACGCGAAACGATACACTTTTTGGGTTCACAGTTGCGCTCGCCCCATCACGGACGGAAGCACGTTTTTCTCACATTCGTCATCACTTAGCACACACCGCCGACTAGCCCCGGCTCGGGACTGTCACGAAGCGTCGACATACGATGACAGCTGTCAGTCAGTGATGAAGAGGACACAGATGGATCGTGCGATCCGATCCCTCGCACTTGCTTTTGCTAGTGACATCGATCGGGGCCGCCCCGTTCCTATCCCATCTCACCCGCAAAAGAAAAACAGACGCGTGTCCTCCTTACTGTAGGAAACACGGCTCGGAAAACACCTGTCCCGGTTCCCTTTCGGGAGTTAAAGTTGTACGGCCTTGTAGAAACGCAGAACGGCAAAAGCAGACTGAAGCAACCGAAGTCCTCGTTAGGAGAGATGTTTTCCCAAGCCACCGTGTCACCGATATATTGCGAGACAACGCCACCATTTTTGAATCATTGGTTAATAATATACACACCTCGTCGAGCGACTAGCACAACCTTAATAACCGCGATCGGTCTAGTGTTGGGTTTGTATGCGGCTTACCCACGGAACGGAAGTGACTACACGCGCGAAGCATTCAAAATTGCTCCGGGAGCAATGAACTTTGCGCGTGTACGCTTCCTCCCGAACGCTTCCGAGTCTGGTGCCCGTATGTTTATTCCCGGCTAACTGTCCCTGGTTGCCGCGACCTCAGAGAGGGAGTGAAAAATCTCACTGCATTACACAAGCTACTGGTGAACGTGTCAAGTTGGGTGGTGTGTACATATATTTTGATATTGCTACTTCTTGCGTCTGTTGTGTTTGGTTCTATTTCAATATGTTACTTGTGTGCGCTATCTCACTCCTGGCGCGAGACAAAACGATGCATTTTCTCTTGAACGTGCTCTTGGGTTCGCTCTCACAGCATCTTATGGTGTGGGGGAAATGAACACCCGGAATGAATATGAGATTCATGTGGACTCGTGAGATGAGTGCCTGAGCGGATGTGGAATGATTTTGAGCAGAATAGAGGGAGAGCATTGCGAGTGAGAATCCGATGCTGTCAGCTTGCTGTCAGTGAGATGCGAGAAATTGGTTTTTCATAATCGTCATGAGAAATTCAACTCGTTTGCTGTCTTGATTTGATTAAACTCTTTACAAACATAAGGAAAATTTCTGGAATTGCTTGATTCAAGTAAAAAAATGCTCATACTTGTAGCACAAATATGCGGGACCATGCTTACAAGTAAACCGCTTGCAAGTAAACATTTGTACCATCAAATGTAAATACAATTAGTGCTCCATTTCACTCCGTTTCGATGGGTACCAGCAACAAGCAGGATGATGGGGTACAGTTCGCTACCGCTTAATTGATTTGTGCTATAATTTTCAGTGCAAATACGTTTGCTGACAAACATTCAACATGGCAAACGTTGAGTGGAGGTTTGCATTTGCTCTAGGCAGCTAGTGCTGTCGGCAAATGTTAGCTTACAACGTACTTTAAACATAAACACATCAACTGACGAACTTGAACTTTTTGTAAAATATGAATTTATAAAATGTTTTCTGTGGGACCTCACGATGTCTCGAAGATTTTTTATTTCGTTCCGAATTCTATTCTAGTTTAACTTCTAGTATAATGCTTTATGAAAATAATTCTATTCTATAAATTCTTAACAAATTAAAAATAACTTGCTTGTCTTCATTCTAATTCATGCATAAGACTATGTCAAATGAACTCCAAGCAATTGTAAAACAATTTCAAAAATTGTCCTACAACCACTTAAACGTTCATCCCAAAAACCTGATACCAATAGCGTTGCAATATGCTTTTATGCGTTGATATGCTTCACAGTTAGATTAACGTTTTATGCTCCGGACCGGACCGGACCATCGTAAACAGCGCATCCTTACAAGATGTCACAAAGCTGGAACTGGCCATAAACGAAAACTAGAGAAACCATTGGCCATTTGTCGGACGATTGGATGAAGATTGGAGGACTTTCTCACGAGGGTGAAATAAAAATCTAAGCGAACAGTCTCCATCGAAAATATGATACGCCTCATCCACATTCGCTCGCCAAACCAAACCAAACCTCCGATACACGTGCACATTTTACGTGCCATTAAGCGATAAAAATGTCCTCTCGTTCTCTCTCCTTTTCATCCACCAATAAAACATGAACGACATAGAAAGGAAAATGTAAATTTCATACACCAAATCACCGCCGCTAGAGCAGTTTAAGCGTCCAGAGAAGAAGTGAAAAAAAACATCTCCCAAAATCATCATTATGTGTCAAGGAACGTTTGGCTGCTGGTGCGGAGGACATTCTTAAAGATGTCTGACTATCTTCCACGGTCCCAGACAAGACCAAATTTTAGGAGTGGGATCTAAACGAACGAATGGCCGATACCGTTGATTGCTTGTGGCTCCCAAAATGCCAACCAACTTGATTTTCCTTTTTTCTGCTGCTGCTTACATGCGTGGCGGGCCGTTTTTTTTTTTTTGGAATGTGTTCACATTTTTCCCCGCTGTTGATGATCGACCCCAGTGGACGCGTTTGTATAATCTTAACCGAATGGTGCACCGAGACCACTCTCAGGGTCATGGAGAAGCAGCGAAGCGTCATGTTCAATTTGTGAAATGCTACGCTGGTGCCTTTTTTATGTCTCGTTTCATTCTACAATGCTTGATGAACCGACCGGCAGAGTTGCAGAGTTTGGTTGCAGACATACTGAGACGGCCATGTTCGTCTCCATTTAATCAAGTAAGGCTAGTAACGAAAAATTCTTCCTCCAAGAAAAAAAACCCCCTCAACAAGAACTAGAAAATGGCTTGTATGGGACGAGCAAGAATGGTTTTCCAAGAGGCTGGTAAAAAAGTGGTCCTCGTGAGGTGAAAATAAAATGCCACTTACCTGACCGTGGGAGTGCTCTAAAATTCACTGAATTTGTCTTCTAAAATCGTTCTTCATTTTCCACTAGGGCAGATAAAGCAGAAGGAAAACACCAAGACACTTTAGAAAATTAATGTAGATTTGTTTGCGAGTTTAAGTTCCAGTCCAATACTAACGATGTGCCTTTTCGGTCCTTCTCATTCCTTCTCGTTACAGGTGAGTTTGGAGCTATATCGCTGTGGTTGAGTGTGTGTGTGTGTGTGTGTGCAGAAAATTGTTCCCCGAGACAAACGAAATCACCCACCAACAAAAAAGAAACAACACGGATGTCCGGTGAAGCGCGTCAGAAAAGTTGTTCAATTTTGTGGTTCGGCGCGGTTGAGCTTGAGCGACAGAAAATTGACACTCGAGGCGAACGAGCAATTCGGGGTAAAGTTTGCCCGTTGCCCGGTGAGGGCTGTAGTGAGTCGACGTTTATCATGACCGTTGCTTTCCGGCAATCTTTTGTATAATTAAGCAATTTCAAGTCTAACCGGGAGCGTAATGTAAACTGTTGGACGTTGTGTGAGGTTTAAAAGGACGGGCTGACGGACCCATTCCTCCCGCTGTGATGGAGATTGTGGTAGAAAATGAGGTTTTTGGCAAGAGCGCTTTGCTAGGAAAGTCTTCCAGTGCGGTCGTCTTGTAAGCTGATCACATTGCTAAAAGGGGTTTGAAAATGGTAATGTCTTTGCTCTATTTGCTTTGGATTGGTTAGGTATGAATAGTGAAAGTAATCTTCAGTAAGCATGTTTCTAGGAAATCAACAACCCAGAATTACCTTTCCAACTATTCATTAGTTTTTGAGTGGCTGTCCTTAGAAACCTTCAGGTTTATAAGTTTTCTTCGAAGTTCGTTAAAACATTGGACGAAATATATGCGAAAGTATGCCAGAATTACTTCCATGACCATTTGTAAGAGAGACATCATCGAGGAGAGAAATCATATGCTCCTCAGTGTTGGACATGAAATTATTGGAGTAGTTTCATTGTTTGAAGTCTAGCCAAAAGAATATTGACGTGATCAGCTCTTGCCAAGGATTATATGGGCTACAAGTTTCGGTAGATACTGTGTCCTCTCGCCGTCTCGTTCAAGAGACAGTAATGTTTAAGAACTTTCAGTTAAACAGAGAACAGTCGACGGCAGATAATTCCTTGGCAGTGAACTGTCTACAAGATATTCTGATTTAAAGCTCAATTTCTGAGGTACTATTCTTCTACTCAGAGAAGGACAGCTTTAACTAAGGATGTGTCATAATATAACGCATGATGTTATGCAAGAGGATATTCTAGTCTCAAGATTCACCAGCCTCAAGAGATAGATCTGCCAGATCTTTGAACATTTTAGATAATTCACTCGAGTGACAGACCTTGGAATTTTTTTAAAAGCTCAAGTTTACTATAGTCAGTAAGACATGCTTCTTTACTCGAGGATAAAGCTAATATTAGCAAGAAACCTTCATAAGGATTCATATCACAGACAAATTTTTGTCATAAAGAACTGACTTTAACACAAAAAGGACATATGGACAACATTTGGAGTTTCCTTAATAACCTGCTACCCTTATGAATACTTGTTAAAACCTCTCTTGTTTGGTAATTTATGCTTCAACATTCAAGGATGATTGTGATTTTAAATGAATTTCAATCGAATGAAATAAACTATTGCATCATAAAATTATCTGCACGTAATCAACAACGCAACTCAATATCCTCCAGCTCATTCGTTCGCAATCACACGAATAAACCGATCCAACCAATGCAACAAACATCTCAACCCGACTCTGTTTATAGCGATATGACATCGTGTACAGTGACGATGTTTATGAGCTTCCCGAGAACAGATCCAAATTCAATTAGGCGTTTGAATGTTTTGCCCTACCATTACGGGTGCATTCTAATTTCATCCACCACCAACCCATTCCGCTATTCCCATTTCACCGGCTCCCTTAATGACTTTGGGCGTAGTCAAAGGATGCTGCCCGGGCAGGGTGGCGAATCGTTTGTTATAAATAGAGCGCCCTCGCTTTATTTATCGGACAATGCAGATAGCTTCACGCAGCTGCTCGTTGATAGGTGCTCTCGATCGGTTCCAGTGTGCTTGTTGCTGGTGCAGTATTGTTTCCGTGACCCGATAGAGGAAGAAAGTCGGAAAATCGGGGAAGGCAGGGTGGAAGGCGAAGGGACGAACATGACCCACTATCATGCGGATGATAAATGGACACTCGTGTCGCCGGCCGTCGATAGGGTGACCTTTTGCCAATGGGCTGACCACCGGCCGGAGTGCTTCAACCTGAACACCCGGCGACCACAATGGCGAGGCTACGCTATTGTTTGAGTTTGGCAGGCACTTTTGTCATCGCTTGCAGCAAACGTGTCGGCCATATTTATTTAACTTCATTTTGGTTTTGCTGGTAATAGCTTTAATAAAAAAAGGATTCCCGAAAAGGGCTGTCCAGCAAAGGAGTAAATTATTTTAAAACGGAAAGCCACTTAACTGAAGCAACTAAATTGTTTAGTTTATTTTATTTAGTACTGCAGTAAATATCATAAGAACCCATCTCTGAAAAGCCCGCATCCAAGCACCATAATCGATACGGACAAAATGAGAAACAACCGCCCATTTGCATAGGACTCACTGCACACCGATAGGGCCGAAAGGCTTGTGTAAATAACTCCCATTGCTTGACCGATGATAACGCAAACGCACCGAAGCGTACCGAAGCTGCCGAAGCGCCAGCACCGAGACTAAAAGCGTAACGAAACGGAAGTCCACTTCGTCCGTGAAAATGTAAGCCACCTTTCGAGGAGCACTAGTCCCAGTTTTATCCCTTCACTAAACGTTGTCCGTAAACGGAGTTTGTTGCTTTTAGCATCAGATGACAACGCTGATGCCTCGAGCATTAAGGGGAAATATTATTCTATCCCCGTGCACGTTCAACCGTGCATTTGCACTGTGCTGCAATCGTATCGATTTTTATGGAGCGTAATTAAAACATCACTCCGTTGGTCCGGAAATTGTTTTAGCTGCCCATCCATCCAGGTTGGCACGCATTTTCGCACACGGGTTGAATTTCTCCGAGCAAGTGAACATTCCAGGCGGAAGTGACTTTCAACCGTACCCAAGTGAAAATGTGTTTGGGTCATGGTGATGGTCCAACACGAAAGTCACCGGCCTGCATTGGACATGACACGCGTGCGGGCAAACGTGTGAGCCATAAATATAAAGATTTTCCTTTGTTTTTTTTTGTGCTGGAAAATGCTGCAATGATGAAGAACTTTCCGTGGTCGGCTGAACCGGATCATAACGCACCGAAGATGCAGAACACAAGGAATCTTACTGCTCGGTGGGCGAGAAGGAACCGGAAACAACCGGAACCTTCATGTTGAATGAATTATTGCTTCGTGCAGGCGTGTTCGTGTGTCCGACGAGCAAGGTTCACACACAACAAAACTTGCTACAATGTGTGCGTTTTTGTACGTTGAATAGGGAAGATTTTTCTTTGACCGTAGAATGCAGTACTATCGTTTCCACGCACTCGAAGGCCTTTTTGTTTCGTTCGGGAAGGAAAACGACAGAAAGATTTATGCTCGGTGGGAAGTAATTGATCTTAGCCGTGTGCCAGAAATTACACCGGAATGTGAACAATTTCCAATAACTAAAGTGGCTTCAAAAGGAGCTTTTTAAAAAGATACTTTGTGTTCGATCTTATGACCATTGTTTATGTACAGGAATTTTAATCGGAAAAGCTACTGGACTGTGTGTTATGTATGAATATTTAATCAACTGGAAGATGATAGCGTTTTAGCATTAAAGGCACAGTAATAAATTAATTGTGGATGATTTAATTACAATTCAAAGCGGCTCCTTATCCTGCACATTCAATCCACATCCCATTACATACAATACACCACCAGCAAACAGGGGTCATTTCGCTAGGCTCATTTGGAATTCAATCTACGAATAAGAACAACACAGCTGCACATGAGGACAATGAGCAATGAGAACGTTGGTGCATGATGGTACTATGTGCATACATAATAATAGCCAACCCGCAAACCATAAATCATCACCATAATAACGATGTAATGCCGTGTAAATAAATACCCCGAAGGTGGGTTAAAGGATTTATAGCACCGGCGTGTGCCATTGAGGTGCCATTTTTTAAAGCTCGTGATGCAGGATCCAAACGCGAACCATTACCACAAGTGCAATGCGAATGATTAGCGCTGGGGAAAATTGAAAAACCAAACACAGCTCACAGATGGAGTTGTTTTACTTGTTCTTCTGTCAGCTGAATTGAGAGGATGAATAATTGGACGCATTTCGCCAGCAAACACTGTGCATGATGCCAGGTGTGAGTGCACATTTAATTGCATCGAATTAACGATGATGGAAGCGGATATTGAAGCCCAAAACCCCGAGCTTAAAAACATAAAATGGTGCCAATCACTTTGAATGTCATTTGGTGTGGATATGTGGTGTGCGAAACGGAGAACTGATGGTAAGCGTCACTTTTCGAAAGAGTTCAATTTGTTGAAATTAATAAAGAGTGCTTCAAAAATTTGTGCCGATGTTGACACATCAAAGAGGAAGGGATGATATGAAACTTTGCGTTTTTTTTTTCGTTGGTTTTTATCCCATCTCTCGGTGAAGTTTGGTGTGATTCCGAATTTCTGTTTAAGTGCAAATAGTGGAATGAAAAATTAAGCTCACTCTTTTCGATGGTGATAGTGCAGACACGATCCACTGCTAACTCTTTTGGGATATAGGCGTTTTTTTATGGTGAGGAATTATGAGTCCTCCGACAGGATGAGTCTCTCGGTAGTGCTCTAAATAATATTGCTAATATGCTGCCACGAACACTCTCCGCATCATCACAACGCATCTGTCTGCTAGTTTACTGCTGTTTTATCCTTGGGGATAATTTTTTCGTCCCTGTTTGGAATGGCAGTTGATGCAGCGTACGCACACACACAAATACACCGGCATTTTCGCATCAATTTCCTGCAGCTGGTGGAAAGTTGTGCTATCCGACCGAACGAAACGTGTACACCGGCGCACACCGGATCAGCACATTGGAAAATGCAATTTATCCTTGCATTGGTGTCGTCTCGCGGCGCTCCAACAGTCGAGGTTTCGTTCTTTTTTTCTAGTTAGCAAAAAGCGATGACAATACGGCGTCAAGCCGTAATAATGGATAATAAATAAAAATAAATAAACACAAAAAGCGGAAAAATGGGAGGAAAAATCAGGGATGCACACGGAAAGCGACGGTTTTGTGAGCGTGAAATGAATTCAATTTCGCGCGTTTGCAAAATATCGTACGAATCTATCTAGTTTTTGGGGGCTTGCACAGCTTCGCTCTTTTTGCACGCTTCATTGATGCATTGCTCGTTTGAAGCGGCATGGTATACACGGGACACTGTGCCATAACCAGCATTGCCTGTGAACTCACTCGTTGGTTCAAATTTATGAATATTTAATGACAACATCAGGCCATTAAATGCATTCCCTCGGGGAAGCGTTACGCTTGCGATCGCTTGACCATCGTCGCAAGGCCACGGGTTTTGGAGGCTTGATTTAACGGAATGCACAATTTTGCAGCTGGTACGATGCAATCGGAACTATTGCTATGCTAGCACGGAAGCGAAATATATTCTACATGCTGTCTCGGAACGGGAAAAAGGGATCAGGGATTCATTCGATTCGTTTTCCAGTAAATTGTGAGGAAAATATGCAATCGCATGTGCACCGTTTGACCGTAGGCATAAAAAATGTTTTTTTATAAAGACTTTTTATGTGTTCTTTTAACTACGAATATAAAACCATGTTAACAATATTCATGTTTAGCAGAAAAAAGCCATTGTGAATAACAATCCATCGATGATAGCATAGCTGTCTGCTGATACTGTAGGTGATGTTGTGTATTATAGCTCAGAAACAAAACCATAAACGCAAAACTAAAGCACCATTGCAGACAGGAACGTTTAGTCGGAAACGAACAAGCAATAAAAAACAACCAAACAAGCGGTTCTGCTTAATTGTGAATGCAAAATGTGATGTGGCACCTACTGACAAAAGGCAAAAACAAAACTTAGCAGAACTTTAGCTGGAAAAAAGGGGTTGATTTCGGGCTGGATTATGACGAGCCTTCGCGGCAGAGGATCGGAACCGGAGTACGTAATTGTATGCAAATTAAAGTAGGCATCCTAGTCAGCCGATTGCAATTAAGCCAGACGCTGATGTTTGAGCGTGTTGTACCGGGTTTTGTTATTTTTTTCGTCGCTCTCTCTCTTTTCCATGCAGCATACTAATACAGCTTAGCCCCTTTTCACGGTCGTTTTGTTTGTAGCGGTTTGTTTATTTTTTTTTAATTCGCTTTCCCTTCATTAAGCTGGCTTCGTTCGTTATGATGGAGGCGCCCTGTACTTCAGTTCGCTCCGTCAAGTACTGGGCGCCTCCATGAAAAATGGAAACGACCAGAAAAAAGTGTCTCGGGTGGGTCCGGGAAAATGATTTGACACGTCGGGAATGAAATTATATTTTGCATTTATAATGAACGTTTGAATTATTCGTTTCGTTGGGTACTAAGCTGAAGAAACGAACCGATTAGGGAAAGAACATTTATCTAAACCTTTTTAAAAAGAGATATTTCTATTGGAGTGAAACTACAACAAATATTGCTTTATGATAAATGTAGAATGCAAAAAAATCATTGTAAAAACTTTTTTTTTTCATTTGAGTTGTGCAGACAGTCAGCGTCGTATATTCATGGTGTGTCTGAATTTATTTTCACTGTCACGTCTATCAATTTGACATTCTCACATCCAATGCAATATTTATGCCACCGTTCGTGCATTAAATCAACTTCTCCTGCTGGATAATGCATCGAGAATTCATACACGCCTGAAAGCGAATCACCCCTCAGCAAGGAAACCGTAGCCATGCACGGTATGTAATTTAATCTTCAACATGAAATGGATATTCTGAGCGAAAACAGACTCACTTCCGTACTACCGACCAATTCCGGCCGGGGAGCTATCCCAGTTCCATTTGGATGTCAATTACTCACTAAACTAATCTTCATCTGCCTGTCCATCTTTTCCATCATAATCATCATTATCTTACTCCGAATGACTTACTTTCCGGTCCCGGGGTTTTTCGGCTAGCAAATGCCACCACCAAACGGCGCAGGACATTCGCTCCGGTCGCCGGGTGCACTCAAGACGACGTAATTTGCAATAAATTTTCATTAACCCACCCAGCTAGGCGACACAAAGCGTGACGAGTTTTGGAGGTGGCTGTGTTTCATAATGGTGCCACAACACAGGCAGTGCATCGAGCCGAAAGTCATCCCAAAATGGTCAGCAAATCTTGTGGAACCCGTAACGTACACATTTGCCCAACGGTCGGTAAAGTGGCTCGGAGATGTATAACACTGTCCGGAGCTGGAAATATGGAATGATAAGAGAGCACGCTTGCTGATGACATTATGATGGAACGTCCAGTCTCACGTTCGCTCGTGTGTGTGCGATGTGTGAGCTGCATCGGAAACGGTTCCCGAACCAGTGTGCAAAAAGGGTGCTGCTAATGAATAATTATGCTAATGCGAATTTTAACGCAAAGCCTCATCAGTGTAGGATGGTGCCTTTTAGAGCGATGAAGAGCTAGGATGAAGCCATGCAGGACTTAATCAGTGCTGGTGTTATGGTGTGTATGCGGTTGGTGAGAGATTGCTCAGGGATGATGATAAATTTGAGTGTTTCATACGTCAGAATGGAAATGGACATTGTTTTATGGTAGGTTTTTCCCACACAAGTTGAGAAAATCCTTCCTCAAATTGATACAAACTTTTACAAAATTATTTAAAATAAATATCTGTTGAGGTAGGGAAAAGAACATCAAAGGAAAATCGAAATGTTTTCTTCAAACGCTTCAGTTGATCCGGGATTTTCCAGCCGGATATTTATTTTAAAATTCTTCAGCGTGCATAAATTTTGCAAACCACACTCAAACTCATGCAGCTAGTCACAAAGGTGCTTGAAGCGTGTCACCGTCGGTTCAAAGGAAAATCTTACACCCAAAATAGACCTGCAAGCGTTCACACGCGTGGTTGCAGCAACAGGGCGCACATCGGATACGAGCGAGCATTAACCAGCAAGTAAGCGAATATAAAACAGCAAAAAAGTGGGTGAAAAACAAACCAGCGACAAATAACAGTCTGACTCCATAGCTACCAGACCTGGTCCAATGGTAGCTACCCCACCAATGTAGTCGGACGGGTTCTTTCTTCACAGCCGCACGACGGTTCTTTGTTTCCAGTCGGAGTCTCTTCGGAACGGCAGCTGACTGACAGATGGACTCGTTTTTTGAGGTCAGTGGCGTTTGCCCAAAACCGCTCGGTGAACGGGTGGACTGGAGCTTAAAAATCCATCGAGCAATGTGAACTTTACCGATAAAGAAAGGAAAGGACCTCGATTCGAATCGTTTCTTTATATTCCCCCGTTCTGGATAAAGAAAAAAAAAACGACAACAAAAGAACTGCGGCAACAACGTCTGACACTCAAAGCGGGGTATACTCTTTCACTTGTCATGACCGTTTGTTTACAGATAGCCGACAAGCCAAACACTCGGGCTCAACCTGTCAGCACGAAATGCATACAACAAGGTGGCAGGGAGCTGTAAACGAAAAAAGCAAAACGAAACTTGACGATTCGTTCAGTTGATGTTGACACCGTTTTCTCTGCTGCCGACCGCAACACAAGCAGTATTGGTTTGGTTGGCCTGCCCTGTGTGTGTGCTGATTCGTTTGCAATACCGTTTATCAAGTGCTGTGTGGTGGGCGAGACAACAAAGAAAAGTGATTACTACTCACCCAACCGCACCCGGTTCCAGCCAGCAAGGTCAGTGCGATGGGGCAGGGCATTTATTTTCGTTTATCAAAACAAAAATTTCTCACTCGCGAGTTGAATGACTTGGCTCCCCCCCCCCAAGTGTGGCCCCATTCGGGTGGTTCGTGGCATCACCGCCAAGGCAAGAGAATGGCACGGTATCATCCAATTTTCGTGCGTTGTTTTGGGTTTTTATTTTGCACCGCTATCTGCATCAATTTGTTGCCTTCGAAAAGCGAAATACATTCTGTCCTTGTGAACAGTTCTTTTGAGCGCTTACGCGCTTGGAAAGACACTCGCAATGGCTTTTTATTAACGACACCCAAACTCCACAACACCACTAACTGGATTCTCGAGCGAGTGAGTGAGGTTAGACAATATTTTGCCGTCGGCGACGAGCTGACATTTTGCTCAAGGACAACGATTTGCGCAGACTTGACTTTACCGGCTTGTAATGGCGCTCATTATTCAGGGAGGGTTTATGCAAATGTGGCAAGCAGTACATGTTAGTAATAGTAACGGGAAGCCGAGCTTAACTGGTTGAAGATTTTCAGCAACAATGTTGCTTCCGTTGGCCTGCCTGAAATGAATGTGTGTTTATTTATGTTTGTTCGGGTTTGTGACATGAAGTGGTTGTGTTCCGACAATAAATTCTTCGAACCACACAACGATCAGCGGTTGTTTATTCTACAAGGAAGAGCTATGTAAATAAAGATGCATAAGGTCTATTAATGGTGCTTATTGAAGATCTTAATTCATATTATGTATCTTATAAGTGTTCAACGGATCAACTTAAGGAAAAAAGAACTTATCACTTTTATTGGAAACATTTTAAGTATAATTAAACAGGAAAACATTAATGGAATGAATGAAGATTATAATATTACAAAACGACATAAACAAATAAACAAAAGATAAATTTTAAACAAACGAACAATTCAAAAATTGAAACAAGCTTCAAATGTGAATGAACTGATACAAAATATATTTCTTAGATAACAGACTGCTAATGCATTAATAAGCAACCAATAATAGATGTTCTGAACAACAAAATTAATAAACAAACAAGGAAAAAGTACAAATTGGTTAAAGAGATGAAAAAATTAACGAGAACCCTTAAGAATGAAACGAATTCATATAAAAAAAATTACAATAACAAATCAATGAAGAATAAATCAAATTTGATTATTTTTTTAACTTTTGTATAAAGAAAATGTCTATTATTCCTTCATTTAGAGGACTACTCATTGTACTTTGGACGCAGTTAATATTCTCTTGCTTGTCTCAAAGCCTCACAAAACACACAATTACCAGAGCATACGCTTGATTGAGTGATTTATGTCTGTGTACTTTGCGAGATTCACTCGCCGGGATTAACACATCCGGATTCATTTTGTCCTGTGTTTCCATTTATTTCACCTGCCTTTGGTAACAATTTTCTTTCCGACCGTGATATCCTTTCCAGGCTATAAATTAATTCCCTACCATACCTTTGTACGGCCTTCATCTAGTCTCCAGACTCTAGGTAGATCTAACAGGAAAACAAATACCATCACCTACCTTAGGGCACATTTGTTCAGCAGTACGGATAAAAGAATCAAGCTTTCTCCTTTCTTGTTACACTCTCGCTTATAAGACAACAGCAAACACAATTCCCACATGACGTCCTACCACGACACGTCTCAGACTCGGACTCGGACTCTCTCTCTCTCCTGTTGGGTTTTGGGGAAGGAAATTGAATTTCCGCCCATTGACAGCACGAAAAGGATGAGCGACCGGCGCTATGTAACGTTTCCCTACATGAACTGGCTTTTTATTTATCTGCCAGCATCAATTTGTGACCACATGTAGGGGGGCGGGCGACTATCGGTGTCTACGATCGTTGTCTCCAAGGAAGCATAAGATGCTTACCAATGCCCGTACCCTGTCCGCAGAAAGCACTAGAAGGATAAGAATAAAACCTTGAAAGCCGTACAGCGAGAATATGTCGAAAGGCTCATTTGCTCGTTCCCCCTATTCGAAGCTTTTCTCGGAACGTGAAAATTACTGCAACCGATGGTTCCCGGATGAGCCCGGAAATGGGCAGTGGGAATGGTTTTGCTGTGCTGACAGTTTCCTGCACCTTCGAGCACCGTCGTTCCGCAACGTTGGACAATCAACAAGAGCTCGGGAAGAATTTTGAGTGATTCACTTCGCTTTGCTTCCTTCCGCTGTTTGCTGCTGCCGGCACGTGAAGCATCAAGATGGCTCACTGCACCAAATATACACTCGGGCAGCGATAAATTATCCCACTTCCTGAAGCATGAGGTTCCTCGGCAAAGGAAATTCCATTCCGTATTCACCGCACGCCATCACCATCACTTCTTGACTGCGGCTACTCTACCATGTGCGATCCACAAGTTCGGCAGACGATGGACACAGGTTTTCCTTTCTGTGTGTACTTGCATGGGTTGATTTATTAAGCAGCAACACAACGTGCCCATCGTAGTAAGGGAATGAAGCTGGGTGGGCAAATGCGCATAAGCTGCTGGATGTTCCCGGAATTCAAAGGATCCGCGCATTCCCGGCTCACCCAAAAAGGTAGCGATGCCCTTCGAGGGAAATGGTAATCGCCACCGTTCGCAATTATGTTGTTTGACATTTGACACGGAAACAAGACCATTCCTTTGTTTGGACAGTGAATCGGGAGCAGTACCATCATTGTCACGTAATAAACATAAAATATAAATGATTATATCTTTGTTTACGACAAACACACTCTGTACGAGGAATGCTTACAGGATGGAAAGCATTTTTTTCGGGAGCCACTTAACTTGCACAATTTGCTGTTCGAAACCTTACGAAAGCAGAAGGGAATTACAAATACCAATCGACCCCTATCACGCATACTCAATCGGTACGTAACATTCGATACTGTGAGATGTGGTGGGGTTTAAATTCGAAACAAAATTTTCGTTTCATTCAGCTGTTCATGTTTCCTTCATTTAATCGGCTTAGCTGAGGAAAAAAAACGCGTCTCTATGTGCGTACATGTGTGTCCAGAGCAGAAACAAAAACAAATGACACATATATGTATCCGAAGCGACTATTACCGAGGCCATACACCGGCGTTACATGCCGAGAGTCGGCGCGTAATACTTGCGTTATCAGCTTACAAGGCACAAAGTTAAACAAGCGTCCTAGCTGGTAGCGACAAAAGCGGCAATATAAACACTGTCAGCCGTTTACCGATAGCGTTACATGTTTGTTTTTGCTGCCCGTCCATAAGCCTTACACAACCTTTGCTAACCCTGACGTCAGTGACGAATATACGGGCGTTGGCATCGATGGGTAGGACGCGGCCGGACGGAAAACGTCGGAGACGAGAATGCATATTCGATTACAATCATTTGCTCTAATGCTGGTGGAAAATGGTCCGGCCGTGGCTTTGGAGAGGGATTTTCTTGGAAAATCTCTCTGATTAGAATAAACCACACAAGACGTTAATTAAAAGCTACTCGTAACCTTTAAACTTTGTGCCTCTTTTTTTGGAGTTAGTATGAAAACATTGCAATTTAGAATAGCTCAGAACTTTCAACATGACATTCAAAAATAAGTGGCTAGGTAACTTTGTAAGCTGTCATTAATTTTAGAGCTGTAAGGCACCATATTTCTTGAGAAATAAATAATATCCAAGCTAACGACCTTGTTACCTCACCTCACAAACCTCATGAACTTTGTTATTTTATCTACAGAATTCAGTTAATTAAGACAGTTGTAAACAATAATTTTTCTGCTAACCAGTCTACAAAAAAGACTGTACTCTACACGCATTAAATCTGTAATACAATTCTACCTATAAAGATTACTTGACTGAGTAAGTATTTAAATGAATCATCGACGAAAAGATAAAACTTTGAAACTATTACGACAAATTTTACGTACAACAGCAGGTGTTTACCCGTAGCATCCTGACTAATATTATCTGGAATCTTTGCGAAGCATCTTTGCGCACTTTCCATATCTCGCATGGACTTGTATGAAACTTAGCTAACCTAGAACTTCAACAACCTTTTTGGTCATCTTTTTTGACACTTTAATCTGAAAAGAGCACTGCCTGTCGTATTGGCATCCTTGGCTTCATTTAATCCGTAGCTGGATATTCAGTCCTGTATACGGGAACTCTCAATATGATTGGTCAGGATGATTCTGCCATCTATGAGCTATTAAGCGATAAAGACATCCAGGAAACAATTTTCAGAATTACTCGGAAAATAATCAGGAAAC
The DNA here is from genome assembly GCA_002091835.1 of Anopheles maculatus. NCBI lineage: Eukaryota > Metazoa > Arthropoda > Insecta > Diptera > Culicidae > Anopheles > Anopheles maculatus. Next base: position 84,532 of record KZ062432.1, read on the forward strand.
CTAAATTAATTCCTTGGTTTCACAAACCAATTGTTCCAATGAAAAATCTAAGCGCCGCCGAAGCAATGAAGGCAAAATATAATCTCTTCCTTCTGTGTGGGAAAAAATTTGATTTTCCAACTCAAAACTCAGTAACGAAGAGCTTCCTGGAAAATATCTCTCATCTGAATAATGTTTTAACACGACAGCATCAAGAATTGTGTAGAAATTGCCGGCTACTCAGAAGCTTAATTCGCTTCTAAACAATCGCCGAGCTTGAGACACATTGCGTTGGCGTACCTAACCTAGCCCAACACAGAGCTGCACATCAGTCTTGCTGATAGTTATCGTGGGCGCTATTTACACGTCAACCGTCGGGCATAAAGTAGCATTTGTTTGAAAACTCGTCAAGCAGCTCGCACCTACCACCACGGCGCTCCAGTAAGCCAGAACTCATGTCTCCCATCCCACGGTTGACGTTGGGTTCCCGGGCGAACGAAAACAAATCATCGCTCCACCATTATCAGTGTGGTGTGAGCCGTGCTGCATCGCACGTCGTCCGCCGTAAAGGTGAGGTCCGTTGGTTGTGGGCGAGAAGCGCGAGAATGATAGTGATTCATTGATGCTCCGAGATACGTGAAGTAGAGTGGTGGGTTTTTGAGAAAGTCCGGTCCATCGAACTCGAGCGTGTAGCGTGCCTTATCAGCCACAGTTTGCACGGGCAAAACGCAAAACAGGCTTCTGTAGTAAAGGTGTCAGAAATCGCAGCTCTTGATCAGGATCGGACGTGCTGCAATGGGATGGGTTGAGCGTGTGGAAGTGGGAAGATCGGTTCGCGTGAAGGGTCAACGAACGCTAATCAACGCTGGAGAAGTAAAAGCAGGGCATCGGTCGCGATAAATGGTTGTTTTCGTGATAAAAGATAGCAAAAAGGTTTTTCTGAAAACAATGCATTGACTGATAAACGAAAATTAATGGAGAGTTACCCCAATATGGTGTTAATAAACAACAAAACAGATTGTCAACATACCCCATAACTAGTCAACTAATTCGATAACAGCAAACAGAAACATCTTCCTTCCCGACAACGATGATCTAATCACGCTTCGAACGCAACCTTCCAGTACCATCATTTGAATGCCCACGAAGAATGACAATATCAACCACTGACAGCTCATCGACCCACCCTCCCCCCTCCCCAACCAAATGCCAACTTGTTGATTCGACGAGTACCAGGCCTCCATCACGGTGACTCATCGCTTTTGCCAACTTTTCCATCAACGGTGCCCGCAACAACCTGTAGCGGCTTATGGATAGATTACCACTGTCACTATGTATCATCTCCACGTGGCCTCCACAGCAGCGAGCAGCCATAAATGCGAAGTGGATTTAGCCTTTTACTTCTTCCCGACCGAGCTTCTTCTGCCGCTCATCCCTTAAACATCGTTTTGTCCCGTCATTCCGGGCTGATTATGTACCGCCCTCATCGAACGTGTTTTTCTTTCCGCTTACCAACTCCGGGTGACACTCGTTGCTTGTTTTGCTGCCCGTATTTTCCATATTTCCGAGACCGTGTACGATGCTGGTGCCGAATATGTATATCACAGCCATCGGGTCTGGAGGTTTCGGTGTGCGCGCGTCATTGTGATGGTAACCTTCAGTCAATGTCATGGTTATCGGTCTACGCGTGCCGCTTCCACTCCGTTTGGCTGTGGCTGCTACTGCTGGTGGCATCTTCGCTGCCTTCGGTTGCTTGGAAATCTGTCTGGAAGTTTTCCATTTGGTTAAGCACCTTTCAATGCTCGCTTTTGCGTTCGGTGGGTTCAATGCTCACATTTAACTTTTGCTCTTAGTGACATTTTCGTAACGCCAAACTTTGAATGATTTGTGGTGAGATTTGGTTAAAGGTACAGACTTATTTGTAGAGAACACTTAGAGAAAAGAAAAACATTATTTCAAAAGGTTTGATTTATTTTTCTGATGCTTTTAAAGCTTAAACAAAACACCACAATCAAGATAGGAATAAAATCTCATTTAGTCACAGTCACAGCCATCCTATCCAGCTCGGCAACTTCATTAAATTTTTCACCCTTATCCACCATTGAACGGTGCCTAACGACGATGGAAAATGGCTAACGTAAGGATTACTTTTACCCCCGCCATTTGTCACCACCCCCCAAGGGAACCCCTCTCCCCGTCTCCCCCACTATCGCTGTGACTAAAAACCGTCTCCTAACACGGTCGCGATAACACGATAACCAATGCTGAACCTGCTGCAAAGTCGATTCGACCGGAGCGCAGACATGTAAAGCGGGCATCCAAGTCCAATTAAAACTCCATCAATATTGATGGCCCATCGGATAAGTTTCAACGGCACCATGAAGCAGCGCTACGCAACAGGTGAGATCCGGTCCGGTGGAAGGTAACTCTGGGAAACTCTGGGCAGGATACTCTCGGCTGGAGTATCGCGTTTCCTTTCTAGCAAATCAATACCGGTAGAAAGGTGGAGCGTTGCTGAGTTCTCAATCTTGGATAGATGGATCTTGTGGGAAGCTCGGTGGAAGGATTGTTGAAAGCCAAGGTGGACGGGTGGTTCGTAAAGTTGGATAAGTATCAGCTAATGGTTCGCTAGTAGTCGGATAATAACCACGCATATCTACTTGCAGTACCACTCGGTCGGGCCGCCGGTGTCGATGGGCTGGGTGTGGAAAAATATGACCCCGTTTATGGCACTTCTTCTGCTTAATAGATGGTGGTTGGTTCGATTAGAGCAGAAGGAGGAAAAAGTCGACGGTCAATGTTGGTGACTTTTGTCATCAATCATTCGTTTGACCTTATTAGTTTGCAAAAACTAGTCTGCAGAAACTATGGTTTTAGTTAACCAAGTGCTAGGAACTTATGAAAATGAATTTCTGTTTTATGTTTAAGATTCCTTGACCTATCATTTAAGAGTTGGTCAAGTGGCATATGTTTTGCAAAAGTAATACTGCATAAAAAGAGATTATTTGTTCTATTCGAAACATTTAAAATGATGTTATATCAAAAATAAAAGTTCGCTGTATCTAAAGGTTAAAGAGTTTCGAAAAAATGGATAATTATTTTCAAAAACTTGTAATGGTGAGCGAAGAAACATAATGAGAAGTTTCCACTCGGGCTTACAACAAAATTGTAAACAAAAGATTTTAGTTATTAAAGGGTTATTAGAGGAAACTGTTGCTATTGCTAACTTTCAACATAAACTGCAATATATCCAGACGTTTCTAATAATGGACAGAAATATATCAACCCTATCATTGCTGACGCACCATCGTTTTGAAATATTTTATCTTAAAAAGTGTCAAGCACATATGAACATGTCCAATTTAATCTAAAAATTGCTACTAAATGAAAGAATGAAAAGTTGCTTGTCTCAAAAACTCTGAATGTCGCGATGATAAGAAAATTTTAATGCATTTTAGGAAAATGCTACTTTAAACTTCAGAAAAATGTTTTAAGTATTATTCTTCAATCTCTGAGATTAAGAGGAATGTTTAGTAACTTTAAGCAACGTAGTTCAATTCCAATCCTATGACGTTTTTAACATAGTGCTGTTCGAATGTGAACTTGATGTTCGACTAACTGCAAATTTTTTATAAAACTTAGTACAAAGACTCATTTAAAAAAATATAAATTACTCGTAGCATCACTGCGAATAAATACTCCTATCAATTGTCTAGCAAACCTCAGTTAATTAGAGTGCACTCCTTCAAAAAAATATTCAAAGGGAGAAAATGTTTTTCAATTTTACCGCAGAGCTGCACACACAAATTATAAGCAATAATATTTCCATATCTCTGTACACGTTTGCCTTCCCACACTAATGGAAACAAAAATTCTTCTCTTCCACAGTTCCCAACAGCGCCAAAGGACTGCAGCTGCGCTCGGAGGTGTTGCACCGGTTGCAGCACTACCAAAGTGCTCTGGCTGACGCTGACAGTGCACTCAAGTGTCTCCCCACGTCACATAAGGTACGGTACACTCAAACTAGCAGCAATCCACCCACACACACACTCAAAACCTTCCCCCACAACCATCGTTCGGCTTAAGCAACACACTCAGAACGTGACCACGGTATCGCGTTTTCCGAATGGGGAAAAAAAAAACATTCTTCATTTCAACTCCAGTCGCCCGCACGGCGTAACGACATGATGTAATGGAAATCGAAACCAAATTTTACCAACAACTGCACGCGTCTCGTGAAACCGGTACTGAGGGGTAGGGATTGCTGGAGCCGGGCGAAAAAACGGCGGCCCAACCACGAATGCACGTTTTCGTGAAGCCGTGAACCCCACACTGGGTTGGTAGGAAAAAGGATGAACCACAAGTTTGCTTTTTTGTTGTTCTCTCGCTCTCTCACTCTCTCTCGTTCGTCATTTGCTAAATCTTTCGCAGCATGTGCCAATCCGGCACATGGCGTACGATTTTTTGAACTCATCCACCGCACTCGTACTATGGGTTCTTAAGCCGGGTATGCGACAGCCGGGTGTGCGGTTGCTGTGACATAATCTCAAAAATTGTGCGACGGTAATTTAATATTAACGTTGCGTAGCCATCCTGCAGCAGAGGAGAGATTTTTGGGGCAAGATTAGCCTCGAGCAAGCAGGTGAAAACAAATTTTCCTTCGTGGTGGAAATAAAAACAAGCGAAAGAAGAGTTAAAATGAATCAATTGGCAAATGAGTTAACCTAACGTTGCTTTTTTTGGTTGCTTTTTTGTGGCCTACACATGCGAGTAAAGTGTGATGTGGTTCAGGTTTTCTGTTAATTACATCGTACGATTGAAAAACTGCTTACATTGACAATGTTGCAGAGTGGTTAGGGCACGTTTTCATTGACATTTTCCAATTCACACGTACATACATACTCACACCCACACACCGAGAGCTGGCGAGATTACCATTTGAATGTTACGTTATGAGCTATTCGACCCAACAATGGTAGAGTATGGTTGATGAAATTTTTGTACAAAACCGTCCATGGCTTCACCACCAAAACGTGAGCTCTTATGTGGTGCAGACGAACTTCCAACTGAATGGAAGCGAAACAAATAAAAAAAAAGTTAACCTAAAAAGTGTGACGATCGGATGCAAATAATGGTTTGTTGTTGCGTTTGACAGCACGCTTTTCGTTCAGCACATGTCATCCGGCTTTGGCGGGATACACAGTGCTGCAAAGTCCTTGATGTGTCATGCCGAACGGTAGTGTCTGAGCACGTTTATCGACTAGATTCTCATTGCGCATTGAGATGAGATTCATCTGCCTCGAGTCGATGAGTTCGCGCACCGTGCGATGCAAATTTTACCTTGATTTAACGTGAGATCCTGTCATTGCCATTGGCAGGTTTTGTCCGTACAACATTGTGTCTTTGAACATTTTTACGCTTTCCTATCACCAACACACAAGCTTTTAATCCCAACTGTATTAAGTGATTAATAACATCAAACCTTCTATGTTTCAGGCCTACTATTGCCGAGCCATATCACTGTCAGCATTGGGAAAGTATGAGGAAGCAGTTATAGCGCGATGCCTGTCCATCTTCCTGGACCGTCAGTCCCATGCCGTAACGAGTGGAATCAAGTCAGAGTTGATGCAGGTAACATCAATACGCACCATTAGTCAAAAGCTAGAACACCATCTAAACCATTTTAATTATTTCAGGACTTAAAACGACTGCTACAGGACTCGTCGAGTCTTGCGTCCCGCATCACACTGACCGATCACAACCAGCCCGACGAACATGACGACCCGCTCGGGTCGATTTTCGATCACTCCTACGAGCTGATCGCTGGATGCCGCAAACGACGCCATCACCGGTCACCACAGCGCCGTAAATCCAAGAAACAGTTCCTCACCCTGCGCCAAGGTGACTTCGATGCAGACCATTCCGACTACGGTGGGGAGGACTATCTGAGCAGTGATCTCCTCTTCGACTACATGGAAGATCCGTTCAGTGAAGAGTCATTGCTGGGGCCGGCCCACACCCATCGCCGTCAGCACCGTAGCCATCATCGAAGGCGTAGGAAATCTGGCAGCTCGTTACTGCAATCCGATCTCAAGCTGGAGCAACACCTACAAGACCATCAGTACCATCAAGCACAAGAGCAGCAGAAGGAACAGTTGCACCCGAATGGCTCAATCATTCCGCAAACGAATCCCCGATTGAAGACGCTCTTGGAGCGGTTGGACGGTGAACTGAAGTCAACCCGTTGGCTGGACACAACACCGGTCCGGTTAACGGTGAATCCTTCGCTGATTGAACCGTCGGACTTTGATTGTGTACTGTGCTGCAGGACTCTGTGGCGTCCAGTGGTAACTCCCTGTGGGCATACGTATTGTTGGGTAAGTTGTCTTTACGGAAAGCCTTTAGATGTCTGAATCAATTGATCCTAAAATAACTCTTTGCACTTGCACAGGTTTGTCTCGATCGTTGTATGGACTATTCATCGTCCTGTCCACTGTGCATGGCCCCGCTGGTGGAACAGTTCCGTAACCATCAACCCGGAAGTCCATCTGGCACGACGGAAGCGGCCAGCTCTAACCCTTCCAACGCATCCACCAACTTGATCTCACTGGCGAAACGAAAGATGAGCCGCTTTGTCGATCTCGCCATGCAACGTTTCATCCCGGAAGCGTACGAGCGACGCCAGCAGCAGGAACAGGACCGCGAACCAACCGTTCCGGTATTTATCTGCACAACTGCATTCCCATCGGTACCGTGTCCACTGTTTGTTTACGAGCAGCGCTACCGGTTGATGGTACGCCGGGCGATTGAAAGTGGTGAACGACGGTTCGGAATTGCACTGCCCGCACAAAATGGTCGCCAGCGGTACGTGGAGTACGGGACGATGCTAGACATCCGGGACTGTGTGCAGCTTGGTGACGGTTGTTCCATCCTTTCCACGGTTGGTGGCCGACGGTTTCGTGTGTTGACGCGCCACGAACGCGACGGGTACGATACGGCACACGTGGAGTTTTTCGAGGACGAAAAGATCGGTGCTGGATCGGAAGCCGAAGAACGGCTACAGCTGGTGCGGGATCTGCACGAGAAGGTACTGCTGAAGGCGATCGATTGGCACCAGAGCCTGCCCGAGAGTATACGGTGCGAGATCTTCAAAAGCTTCGGCAAGATGCCGGACCTGGAAGAGAACTGGGAAGATGTAACGGATGGGCCAGCGTGGGCTTGGTGGATCATTGCGATCCTGCCGCTCAACGATAAGCTCAAGGTAGGTGGTTTGCAACCATGCTTGGTATGAATTCTTGGTCAGTCTGAAGCTCACTAAACCCTTCCCGCTTTGTTGCAGGTTGACATCCTCTCGACGACGAGCCTGAAGAAGCGGCTGCGTGCCATCGACAAAACGCTCAACCTCGAGTCGGCCCAGCAGAAGCGTCAGCGTTCGGTGTGCGTCATGGCGGGCGCTTCGTCCGCGTGCTGCGAAGGACTATCATCGACGCAACAGTGCCAAGCGATCGACTGTTGCCTGCGAGAAAGAACTACCTCAAGCGTTCATAATCACCACCACCATCATCATCACGATAGCGATAGGGCGAGCGACTCTACGCAGCATCATCATCTGCACCACCATCACCATCATCATCATCATCACCACCATCTGAGCACGTCTACGGACGAGTATCTCCTGTAGTAGGGTTAAGAAAAAGGGAGCAAAACAAACAAAACTAAATACTTCCACGTGATCGTGCAAATAGCTCTCGATTCGCACAAGGACCGGAGAGTCGGGTCTTCTGAGATGTAGACGTGCGTGTGCAAATAAGCAGCAAAAACCTTTCCTAAATCAATCGAAACGGAACCGATGGATCAAATCTAGTAACAGCAAATCGGATGGGGGGGATCGAATGCTGAAACATTAGTGCAGATGAGATGAGAGATAATCGTGATTATTCTGATGCATTTGATTGAGCGAAGCGGAGTAGCAAGGGAAGATAAACAAATGTGTTGTGCCAGGTTAGGGTCAATGGAAGGGGATACAGTTTTCGCGGTACCACTGTTCCATTTGGCGTCCCATATCGTCACGGAGAGACATGAAACATAATTCAAGCTTTAAAGAGTGTAATTCCAAACGCCAAATCGCCATTTTTTGACTAATGCTAACCTAATAACCGACGTGAAAGTGTTTTCTCTTCCCAAACTTTTTTAACGATTCCAGCATCCTTTACCCACTTAAAATGATAAGCGTACGATATAACCGTAACAGCAAACTACCTTTTCGATTCTGATCGTAATACACCTTTTGCAACAACCTAGTCACTTTCGATTCGATCTAATAACCTTTTTCCTGTTCTAGTTATTGCTATTTACCGAATCTACAATCAACAAACAAACCAAACGGTGAATGTACATCTCTTCCTTTTTGCCATTAACTACTCTTCAACATATTATCCTTGCTCTTTGTCTAAATCCTTCTTCAAAAGCTCCATTTTGCTCACTTTTCAATACTACTACTATCCCACGGTATCAGACTCTTGTACAGCAAGCTGATCTTTAACGTCGATTTGCCAACTTGATTGTCGTGTTTCCCTGTTTCATCTTCTACTATAAATGCCGTCTTTCCTTCTCTGATGATAACCGGTACAGCAAACAAACACTTTCATAGATTCTACAAAATATTTAGACACACAAACGAAACATCAGAACACGTAACTATATCAAGAGCAGTGTATTGTACAGTTTTTGTAATAGCAAAAGGTAAAGTTAGGAAGCGAAAAGTAAAAATGTAACTAAAGAAGCTAAAAATTGCAACAAGCAAACATAGAAATGAGGAAAACAAATGAAACAAAGACAAAAAACAAATACACTCACAAACAAGGCAGTGAAAACAACGGAATGGAAAAATGGGAGGTGAGAGAAAAAAAAACACTTAAAGATGAAAACTTTTGCGGTGCTGTGAGACAATGTGAGGACAATCTTTTCTGCAGGTGACCAAAAGAAACACACACACACACTAACCTACAAACCTACAAAACAATGCAACGGAATCGGTTTTCTATAAGAACGGGGTTGTGGGCGAGAAGCGAGTATTTGGCGAGGGAATGTTTCGATTCTCCACCCTCCCCCCTCTGCTCCTTCTTCCCACTCCTCTTCTTCCTCCTCGGGATCCAGAAAGGGAACACATTTCCTCAATCAAATCGTAGCCGACATCGTAGTGGTAACTGTATTAGCTGCCAAACAAATGGGGGACGCAGTATTCAGCGCACGTCACAGACACATAGACACACAAACTACTGAGAAGAAGCAGCAGAAGAATAAGAGGTGGAAAAACACAAACAAACACACAGTGACATCCTCACGAGATGCAATAGGAATGTGCAACAAAAAAGGAACAATCGGTAAACAATCAGCAAAAGCAATTCTCATAATCAACGTTTTTCTCGTGTATAGGAAGAGAAAGTACAGCAAACAGCAAGCACACTCAAACACACACACAAACAGGAAACGTGGAAAGGAAACTCCCTACCATTAAGTGATTGTGATTAATTTCTTCGTTTAATGCTTAATTCTATTTCCCAACTCAGCAAAATGCTTCACTTTGAATTAGTGTGATTTGTGATACTATGAAGTTTAGGTTGATAAGTTTATGCGTTAAGTGCTTTGCTTTTCTGCTTTATCCTTTTGATTCGTTTTTGTTTGTATTTTTTTTTTCATTTACTGTTTTGTGTTTTATTTTGCATTCATTCTTTTGTTTAGTTCTACCTTCTTCCATGTGTTTTAGGAGTAACTTTCTATCTACTTTAGTGGCTGTAAAGGTCAAACGGTAACAGAGCGCAGATGAAAAAATGCATTTCAAACTGAGAGAAAACAGCAGTGCGTGTGACAAAGCTAGGAAGATAATGTAGGAAGTTAGAGTATAGACACGTGTAAATGGTAACAAAAAATCACATCTAGCTAACTGGAAAGTGGTAACTATTAGTACACTAAATTCAATGTTTGGGACGTAAGTAGGATATAGGACATTTTTTTAAATGTAAATGTTATAAGAAATCCCCACAAAACAAACACAGATACACACACACACACACATTAAACACAAGATCTGTTCCTGAAGGTGGAATAAATCTCCACTGGAATGGCGCCAAATGGTCGAGTGAGTAAGAAGGTGAAAATGATTTGAAAAACACACATAAAAACACTTGGATTTTGGTGCACGATCAAACCACACACAGACCCACACACACACACAAAACACTGCGTAGATAAGGTGAAGAAATTGTACTAGGTGTAAGCTAAATTATGTCAACTACTAGGCACCGAATGTATCTCAATCATTCCCAAATTCCTTCGAAGGTTCCACTGTTTTTAAAAACACAAAGCCGCTCGCGTGAAGATCGCCATAACCGCACTATATAGTTAAGCGGTGGCTAGACTAAAGTTGAGGCAAGCGCGATCAATGCGCGAACGCTTCATTTTTCCTGCAATGCAGGATCGGAGCGCGAAATCAGGAGCGCGAAATTTGACAGTTCGCTCATAAAAAAAATAAGATCGCGCTTGCCTCAACTTTAGTCTAGCCACCGCTTTAGTTCTAGGATGTGCAGAAGGAGCGTGGCGCGCTGCGAGTACAACATGACATGAGCCAAAGTGTGCCAGCTAGAACGGGAACGTAGAACAGCCGTAATAGCAGTGGATCGCTAACGTTTAGGGAAAACGGTCATGTTCGTTGTACAAAAATGGAACGGAACGATGTGATCAGTGTCAGTAGAAACCGAAACGAGACGCAGTGTTAGGAACAGTGGTTTGAAAGTGGTCAACCGGGCAAGCTGGACGGCTATGTTGCGCTGGGGAGTGATTGTGGGGAAAACGGGCGGAAAATTATTTTTATTTTCTGTGTCTTTGTCTCGAGCCGAGCCGAGCAGCCGTGGGAGAACGAGTGGCAATTGATAGATCTTCAACTAAATAAATGAAAGAATCCATTTTTCAATGTAATACAAACTAGCTGACGTTTTTATTCTAGTTTTAATGTAATTGCTTAAGTCCGAAAGGAAGGTTACCATTCAGTTCTGTTACGAAGATTTATTTTCATGACAGTAGTATTTTTATTATTTTTTCATGACAGTAGTATTGGGGCGGCCCGGTGGTGTATCCGATAGCGGCGCCGGTCTTCACTCGGCAGGACCGGGGTTCGAATCCCGGCGGACCGCCTCCCCGTACGCAGGACTGACTATCCAGCTACGGGTAAAACCAAGTCATAGAAAGCTAGAAATAGCAGGCCAAGACCTTCCGAGGTTGTAGAGCCTAGAGCCTGAGAAGAAGAAGAAGAAGAAGTATTTTTATCCACATATCTGGGCTTAAGTATTGAAAAAAATAATTTTGCTAGTCATGTCAGATTTGCCTGGCCAAAACCACAAGCGATTGTAGTACCCAACTATTTATTATATGTTTCATGAACTCACATAAAATAAAGTACATAAAGTACATTCTTCCATCCTCTGTTAGGTTTTGAAGTTTATTGAAAATGTATAGAAATTTATATTTTATTTGCATTAAACTACACTAAAGTATCGGCACATTTTATAGACTACCATGATTATATACCTGAACTGCGTCTATGTATCACTACATCCACCGTTGGCCATTTAAAGCAGTATTCGAGTAGCTTGCATACAACAAAGAGCTGTATACAACAACTCGAAGCATGCGTACAAGCTATGTTTCCTGCATGCAATGTATCATTTTCTTAGAAAAGGTTTAAAAATAAGTTTGATGCTTTATGTTTCATTTGCAACAGCGGAACACATATGAATTTAACAAACTTTGATTGTAGTTTAATAGGACTAGATGGCATTAAAGATTCATTAAAGTTATTTCAAATTGAACATATAATATGAAAAGAATAAAAATAAAAAGCAAAGAGAAAGATGTTTTTTCATTCATAAGCTGCTTCAAATAACCAAGAAAGAAAACAAAAACATTGAAGAAACGAATTAATAAAAAAGTTAAATCGATAAAATTTAACAGTCAAAGAAAAAGCAACAACCAAGAAGTAAAAGTAAAACACGACAATGATGGAAAACAATAATGAAGAACGAAAGAAATTATGAAACAATTTTATGACTTATTGTTGTTTCAGAGATCGCTCTAAAAGAACAAAAGATGGAGTGAAAACATATGAGAAAAATAAATGAGATATTCCAAAATTTAAAAATGCTGAAAGCTTTTCAATTTCATTAGTTTTAATCGAATGATGCATCTGAAAACTCGAAAGGTTTGTATACCTCATAATCACATCATCATCAATCATCATCAGTGCTATAATGGAAGGGATTTTAAGAGTATTCTATAAAATTTATAATAAATCTACTAAATTTAACCTTTTGGAGTCGCACTAAGACCCATTATCTGAGGAGTTTTGTAAAAGAATTATAATGTTTAACAATATCGATCCATTTCAAGCTTTAAGAAGAAACGGCCGGCTTGTTCAGCTTGTTGACGAACAGTTAATAGCAATTATTTCATGTTAAATTCATTAACATTCCCCGTAAAGTAAAACTATTTCCTTATGCACCGTCACTCCCAATTTTCTAACCCAATCCGTGCAAGAAAACGCAAAAAAAAAGACTATTTTACTCGTTTTGTTTCATTTCACACACTCACTCCCCAAATCCAATGCCACTTGTTTCCAGCGTACTCCAGCGGCACCGGGTGACATAATCTTGCCACCGCCTCAACCCATTCCACCCAATCCAGTCTCCCGAAATGCCGCTGCCGCTGCTGTACTACTAACCTTTCACATGGACACAGCGCCGGACTCGAATCGAACACCTATCGGCCAACAGGTTCTGCCCACCGAACGCGGCCAGCTTGCGAACCGAAAAACCGTCTCGACTCTGGCTAAAGTGTGCCAATAAACTCGCGCAACCTTACGCGAACCGGCGCACTTGCACACCGCACCGGAACGTTGCACCTTTCCGTGAAGCGACGGCCCATCAAAAACACAAGCCCCAACATAAACCTGTGCACGCGTACGCTGATAAAAGCGAATCGATCGAGTGGTGTCGAGGGAAAAAAAGCAACATAAACTAGAACATCTGAACGAGCGATCGAGCGGTCGATAGTAACGGGGAAAGTCTCTCAAGGACAGTGCCGGGCTAGGACAACGGACAATCTGTCCTAGCAGTTTATTTAAGGCTGAAAGAAAAAGAGTAACAAACGTCGAGTCCGGTTAGTCCTGTGACGCTCGAGCTGAACGATCTCACGTATAGGACATGGGTCGAGTGGAATGGGCAGCTGGTTAACATGGTTTCGTTTTCTGGATTTAGTTTGCTCCGTCACTTTTTGTTCATTTCGGGAGATTACTCAACCACTGGGGCAAGATTAGTGGCTCGTTAGTTAAAAATGGCACAAGATGCACAGAAAAACGACACACTGCTGTTGATTAGCAGCTGGCATCAAGTTGCTAAATAGCAGAATTAGCTTCAAGGATGTCAATGCAAAAAAACAGACACTCGTTTATTTATACAATTTGACCAAACCTAGAAATGTCTGCATATTCATAATAAATTGCAAAAACGAATTCCAAAAACGTTACTTAGGCGATTAACGCATATAAGTAGATTGAAAGTCATGAACAAATATATAAGAAAACTAAATTGAATAAAAACTAACTAATAAATAATATAAAAAAAACAAGAAATTACCCCAATCAAACCCAAAACATTCAGCAAACGAGCAATTTATCTAAACGACAGCTGACTCACTCATTACGACCTACTTATACGATGTTGATTTATTAGAAGCATATTATTTCGCACAACTTCACAGCTCGGAGGGGAAACGCTTGGTGACATAAACTGCGGAAGAAGCCCAACCCAACAACACAAACCTCAAGACCTGTGGCACATTGTTTAATTTTCCCCACCCGCCACTATCACCATAACACCGAAAGGCTTTCCTTTCGGTTGGGCTTTAGCTTTCCATTTGCAAATAATATAATTACACCCACCCGAAAGCCACCCGCCCATAGTGGAGAGGATTTTTAGCTGTGCTCGTTAGTTACGAATGCCCGGTGTCTGTCTGGGTGTGGGTAGTAAAACGTCGCCGTCAAGCCTGGCTTCGGATGGGTGGCAGCTTCACCATCCCGCATAATGTTGCGATTTGTGCGCTGGTGGTAATCGCGGGCGTACCGAGAAGGAAAGGCAAATAAAACACTAATCATATCATTAGTATACCCGTGCCCGGGTGGTGACGTTGGAGAGCTTTATTTTGGCGCTCAGACAAGAAGCACATACCATCCCGGCGTGGCCGAAGATGCCATAACCGACAGTGTATTGTTGCAAAATGCAAACACTCACGAACCAGAGGGCTTACGGACGGACCTGGAGTAAGGCAAGTGTCATACTGAAGTTAACAACGATTAGCCTGCTGTCGGTAACGAAAATGTAAGGCAAATGGCATTTTTGGCAATACTTTTCTTGTAGTTTTTTTTTACCTTTTTGTTATATTGCTTGATTTTTCTATTGCTTTCTCACATCTTCTTTATTTCGTTATTTAATTCCATTAACGAGAATCCGAATTGCTTGTTTAATAATGAAGTAATTCTTATCGTATTCTTTTTCTCATTGATATTATTTATAATGGATTACTTAGATCAACTTACTTATCTTGTCTTGTGTACTTTTATTGTCTTTACATATTGTATTAATACAGTTTTTTAAACTTTCAACTTTTTTATCTTATATTTTTATGCCGTATTAATGTACTTTTTTATTTTTAAATGGCATCTTTTTAATTTAAGTTGATCATTTCTTCTTTGCTTAAATTTCATTATTCTTATTTTTTCTCGTCTCATTCTTCTCCTTCTGTTTGATTGTATTCTACTTCCTTTTATTCTTATTTGGCACTACAACCTAAAAAAGTCCCGGCTTGCCACTACTGGTTTTCCTTAAACTGATATAACCAGGAATAACCGGTCCTGCTAATTGTTTGGAAATAGTTAAAACTCAATTAACAAAAAAAATCGGATAGTACATACATGAATTGTAACATAAACCCACCAAAACCTGAATAAATAAAAATATAAATAAATAAATAAAAGAGGAACATACAAAAGATTGTAATAAAAACATGAACATCACATGCTAGTAAGAAGCAAATATAATACAGCAATAAATAAATGTTTTAAAAGAAACAATAAACTCTGTAAGAAAACAAAATAATGAAAGTAAATAAAAACTAGTAAAACACTTCCAAGATATTCACTACTGAAATGGAAACTTTCTCATCAAACTTCAAACAATCAAACAGGAAACGTCAGTAAAGCCATGACTCACACACGATCCGAGCAAGCGATCTAAGACCACAAACGACCACAAAACCTAGCCAGGCAACCAGAACTATGATTAAAGTGTCGAAGTGTTTAAGAGCCTCGGCCAGTTCTAAATCAGCGCGTAATATGTGTGTGTAAGTACGTTGTATAACTCCATCCAAAACCCCCCATCCAGGCAGAACCAGTCCGGAGCAATACCGAAGCAAGTTCGGGCAGTAGTTTCGGTGTCGCAGACCCATACAGTGATTAATCTCCCGAGTTGGCCACCGACCCGCCGAAAGAGAAGGGATCCGGTGTGGCTGCGTTCTTTGCGCCACCGGTACTCGTGACCGTCATGCATTTATTCGACGATTACGGTTAACTGCTACGTCTAGCAATTTAAACGCATGCTCTTAACCGAGGGAATATACTAAGGTAGACCAGCATTCGCTCACTCACAACCAGCACTACTCGACCCGGCTGGACGAGAAAGGAAGAAAAAGAGCAATTTGGTGCGTTTTGGTTCAGAGCAGTTCCAGCGAGTGGGGTTAAGATTCGATTTTACTTTCAATTTCTGGTCACAGATCGTTGGAGTTGGCGTGTCAGGCCCGTTTCCTCATTTGGTTATACATTTGGCAAACAAGGCAAAGAACGCCGCATGGCACGTGGATCGAACTGGGTGTGCGTTAACGGTTGCAAAAGTATGAGTGATTGATTGAATTTTTCAACTGTATGGCAAAATTCCAAAACCCCGTAGCCTTGAAGACAGTTTGAAGATCATTTTTTGCTATAATTTTAATGGGGAAAAGAGAGTCAACTTGACACCACACTGCAGACGACAGCATGGTTAACGTGTCCTTACATAAAATCGCTTAGCAGTCATTACTCAACTCATTATGCGAAATTATCCACAATCGAACGACACGTTGAACGATGGTTTAATCATACACTTCGCATCCTTTTCACAAAGTGAGCAACTGTTTGCTTGAGTAAATCAACAAACACCTAACACCAGTCGGACAAACAGTTCCCAACCCGGGCGTCCGTCAATATAAACCGGAAACTACCACGACAATCAGCCGAGCTAATAAGAAAATACCTGGACAAACCCATCTCCTTAACCTGGTAATGATTGGCATTACCTGGTCTCTCTCTCTCTCGCTCACTCTGTCCAGCAGTTGTTAGCATTAGAGCGAACAAATTAGGCGTTCCTCTTTCGGCCAGTTATGCAATCTGCAAGGAACAAACAACGGCATCTGTATGGGGGCTTTTTTGCAAGCCATCTTGGCTGCATCACCCCGGGATAACGTTAGCCGACAGCGACAGGCGAAGAATTAAGTTGCATCTGGATGCGTCCGATTGATTGACCAGTTTAAGCGGACCGGTACCAATTAAAGCACCGTTTGTATTGTCCGTTGCAGATGCACTCCACATGATGGATGATCCAGTTACTCGTTCCGATTATGTCACGGCGCATCATCACCTCACCGGACAGATCTGGTGAAGATGATGCTGTCATCTTCAGGTACGCGCCCGTAGGGCAGTAGCGTTGATTATGTGGAATCTTTCCACAGCACAAAACAGCATCTAGCTGCAATGGAGTAAAGGAAAGCAAACTAGCACCTCTGTCACCTAATTATCGGCAGCATTCCGGTTGTAATGGGGATCCAGTGCTGACCTAAATATCCCTGTTGCATGACCAACAGCTTGTCGAGCGGGTCCGAAGTGGTGCGAAGGTTTCCAGATAAAACCAACAGCCTTGTCGGTCGGTGCGGGCGAAAGCCAAGGGATTGGTTTTCGGTCAGTAAAATCGTAGTGCAATCGTACCGTGACACTGCGATTTGTCCTGGGTGCGATTAATTCTGGTGACTTGCGAAAGTAACAGGTTGATGTTTGTGTGAAACCGACCAACTGTGATCAACAAGCTGATGGTTTGGGGCTAGTTGGTAAAGTATACAGAAAAGGAGCAAGTGATTGAAGACTGATACGCTCACGTAAAAGTTAAATCAAGGCAGCCCACACAGCAAAACATTATAGGAACAGCTAGACAAACTATTTGCCCATAATCAAAAATAATTCGCCTTTAATATCAATTTTGTTATTCCTGCTCTTGCTTGATTTTGAGAAGAGAGTAAGTAGGTAGAGTCCAAAATTTATACTTTGAGGATGGTTAGCTTGTTTGTTTGTAGAGACTTCGTCACCTTCACCATAGCCTTGAGGTTGAAATAAGCAACGTTAGTGTTAAGAATTCAGTTGATTCTTTGGATTGCTTGAGTGCCATTGGATAGACTTCTGTGGTTCAAGTTGCTAAGTCGATCATTGTTGGAAGTATCCTAATTAGTCAATAAGGAGATGCTGGACTGTGATACCACAGTAATTGAAACTTAGAGGAGAAATTTTATCTAAAAACGCCTATCCATGGGTCAGTGGAGAGAATTGTAAGTCGAATAAAACGGTTCTGGCTTCGGAACCATCAGAACCAAGTGTCAGAGACAATATTGTTTGTCAAAAAAAATCGTATTGCTGTATTATCGTCATCCAAACAGTCTTCCAAATCCTCGGTACTGTTCAGGACAAGAAGGAGACATAGAACATGTGCATCAGATATGGCGATAAAAAAGTCGCTTCTCTTTTCCACGCTAAAGCCAGAAGACCATCCGGGTCAGGATTTTAGTTGAGTTGCAGTTTGAGAAGAGTAGCTTTCACAGTATCGCAGTCAACAATAATACTTGGAATATCTCAAAACTAATTATAGCTTGATGATATACATGAGGTAATCTTTTAGGTCCATTAGATTTCCAGATTATGTAGTGCGCTCATTCAACTTGAACTAAGAATTTAACAATATCTCCCTTTCAAAACAAACCTCTGATACGATCTTCTGTCCAAGAAAATTCCAAGAAAGACACACCGCTCATTAACACCAGCAACGCCCAACGTAACGTGCACTATTCAATCTTGCAACAATAATGTACCTCCAAAATCGTGCACGTAACGCGCTCGAACTGCAACTCTACGTTAGTTTTCGGTTTTAGTATGTCCCCAAACGAAAACATTGCTTGAATCGGCCACAAAAAAAGGTGCCAAGTGTTGGCAGAAAAACATACCAACCCCTCAACTTGGACAACTTTTCTCTTGGAACCAGCTCGATCACGGGTAAGAGCTTGCGCAGTGCGTAGCAGCACTAGATCCCAAATGGGGAGTGTTGCACTGCTTTCGCGTGTGTGGCTTCTCTCCATGGGCCGTGTGTGTGTGTCTGCTGAAATCGTTCACCTATATTTGAACAAAGCTTACATAATGAACATGGTTTAAGAGTGTGTCTATGGTGGAGAATTTCGTTTTTTACTGGCAGCAATGCAGGTGCATTGCTTTCGAAGTTGGTAGCTGCCACGAAATTGAAGGCATTTGAACAATTTATGTTACTTGCTCAAATAACCCGAAAAACTATTCCGTTCCAACATCTTTATCGAGAAGTGAAAAATTTAAGCCTTATTTCAAATTGAAATAGCTTTTCTTTTACCGATACCTCAACATACAGTAGCACGCAGCATACAAAGCTGACGAAAATGCTTCAGCAACAAACTGTATCACCACCACACACACGGCAAACCTAATGCAACCCGAGCGGTGTCGATGCTTTACAGACAAATTGGGGTCAGGTGAAGGGTTCGCATTATGCTGCTGTTCGTGCACTAACACGCCAAACACTTTAGCTGAAAACACTTTGAAAAATGACTTGCGGTGGACTTCCTTAAATGCAGCACCGCTCTGCTGACGGCCGGCACTTCCATCGATAATCTAATTAATGAAAAACAATTTAAGATGTAGGCCACATTCGCCATTAGAAGATGGTGGTCAATAGTATCCCGACCCGAGTCCATCACGATCACGGTTACATTAATCATGCCAGAATCTTGACACCGAGCTTCCGCCCGTTCGTATGCTACGGGCTGAACATTAAAAACGGGTCACACGACGATCCGCATCAACTGCAGTGAATGGAATTGCAGCCAGAGTCTGCGCGAGCAACCGGTTCCGATGAGATGCAGCACAACTGATAGAATCGCTCTACATTTTCTCTTTCTTTTCTGGCTGATCGTGTTAGTTGCTTTGTAGAAGAATATGGGGAACGGTAGGGGGGCGGCAAAACATTTGCCTTGATGCCACAAAAAAAAACCAGAAGGAATACACACAGATGACCACAATTTATTCACGGAAGAAACGGCAAGAGAACGAGTAAACACACTTATTGGGTCAAAGTCTGGCGGGTGGTTGTTTAGAGTTTAGTTGACCTATTTGAGAGGAAGATCTTTCTAGTAGTACCTATGATTATGGATATCTTGAGGCTCTCCATTTAATCTGAAAGGTTTTCGAGGAATTAAGACATAAATGTATTAAAATAAGAAGTATCTTTATGATTTCTTATCAAAAATGTTTTTTTACCTATGTTGTTGCATAAAACAATTTTTTTTACGAATCAAGCTAACAACTGAAATTCAAGGATAAGTTTACAATATTCTAATTTGTATAATAAAAACAAGAATCACTTAATGAAATGTTTGAAACGGATTGTGGAATATTGCAAGCTCGCTTGAGAAGTTTGCAATCATATAATGGAATCTTGCATTGTACAGCCAAGTTACAAATTTACCTTAACATAATGCAACATTCCACTAAATGATTGCAAAGCTCTTCATAAGGATTACAGTAATCCAATATCATTTCAAAAGATGCCACTGAGAGGATTAAAATATTTCCTATATTGATCGAAAAAAGTATGTCTAGATACTTTTAGGTAAGAACTAAACTACTAATATCTTATAAGATTGTTAAGTTGATTTAAACAGACCCTCTTTTTATTCACCTAGCTTTTTATTTACTAAAAGTTCGTTTTAAGTCCCCGCAATTTATTATTTCATCAAAACAATTCAAGTTTCTGCTTCTGCTTTCAACAAGAAACATTTGCTCCAGTTACAAATCGGTTTTCCATTTCGAGCAAGGTTCTGTCGTCCTTTCAATGGACAACCGCAACTTCGGTTGAAGTCGCCTGTTGCATCTTACTCTTAGCAAACGTGCTGCGTGCCAGAAACGACTTGACTTGGCCAAGCAAACTTGCCGTGTTTCGTTCATTCGCCAGACTAATGTCGATCGCATACTAACACACCTCAATACAGACGAAAAATTGTTGCTGCAACACAGTCATCGAAACAGTCGCCCAATGATGGTCAACGGTTAGTACAGCCAGTATCAGCAGTTCGTTCTATTGATGGTTGTGTCTGTCCATTGCTTGTGGCAGTAGACAGGCAACAGCAGCAGCTGGTAGTAGTTTAAGTATTTTAGGTGCTGTTGGTGTTAGTATTTTTCAGCATAAAACACACACAAACACCTACAGAACGAATGCGATGGAGAAGCGTGCTGGAAGAGATTTCACACGAACGAAATCAACATATCAGCACGGGTTAGGAAACGGCGTCGGTTCGGTTCGTGTCTTGTGGATCAAGCAGCAATCGCTGGCTTACCTTAATGAGTGGATCAATCGTGAAACAAATGGTTCGAAAGCGAACGAGAGCGAGAAGGGTAGCTCAGAAAGGTAGCGCAGAAAGAAGGGAGTAATGCTGCCACCATAAAACCGATCCGAAGAGCAACCGAAACGGAAAACACCATCCGCTCAGCGCACGCGAAAGGGAGAACGCCTGCACTTTATTGGTAAGACTTCCCACCACCCCGAAAAGCCAACCGGCCCCAGCGTGACAACGGATCGGTCTTCGGTCTTCGGTCTTTTTCGCGAACCACCCGAACGCACCCGGACCGTCACCGTTGCCTTTCCCATTTGCGGGCGAAAAGAAGCGAAAAAGGTAGCTACTAACTCAATGTTTTAGAAATTCCGTTTACTTAAATTCTTTTTTCCTAACCCCCCATTTGAACACAGATTACTCACAGGGGATAAAGATCCGAAGGGGAGTACAGAAGCTATCAGTCTACCAGTACCTTACAAAAATCCATACGATTCAACCAATGAAGATGCTATAGGTAAGCATTCTTTACCACGCCTGAAATCT
>KZ062432.1:109045-126905 GCA_002091835.1 Anopheles maculatus
CGCTCTCTGTTCAGCAGTTGCTTGCATTAGAGCGAACAAATTAGGCGTTCCTCTTTCGGTCAGTTATGCAATCTGCAAGGAACAAACAACGGCATCTCTATGGGGGCTTTTTTGCAAACCATCTTGGCTGCATCACCCCGGGATAACGTTAGCCGACAGCGACCGGCGAAGAATTAAGTTGCATCTGGATGCGTCCGATTGATTGACCAGTTTAAGCGAACCGGTACCAATTAAAGCACCGTTTGTATTGTCCGTTGCAGATGCACTCCACATGATGGATGATCCAGTTACTCGTTCCGATTATGTCACGGCGCATCATCACTTCACTGGACAGATCTGGTGAAGATGATGCTGTCATCTTCAGGTACGCGCCCGTAGGGCAGTAGTGTTGATTATGTGGAATCATTCCACAGCACAACAGCATCTAGCTGCAATGGTGTAAAGGAAAGCAAACTAGCACCTCTGTCACCTAATTATCGGCAGCATTCCGGTTGTAATGGGGAACCAGTGCTGACCTAAATATCCCTGTTGCATGACCAACAGCTTGTCGAGCGGGTCCGAAGTGGTGCGAAGGTTTCCAGATAAAACCAACAGCCTTGTCGGTCGGTGCGGGCGAAAGCCAAGGGATTGGTTTTCGGTCAGTAAAATCGTAGTGCAATCGTACCGTGACACTGCGATTTGTCCTGGGTGCGATTAATTCTGGTGACTTGCGAAAGTAACAGGTTGATGTTTGTGTGAAACCGACCAACTGTGATCAACAAGCTGATGGTTTGGGGCTAGTTGGTAAAGTATACAGAAAAGGAGCAAGTGATTGAAGACTGATACGCTCACGTAAAAGTTAAATCAAGGCAGCCCACACAGCAAAACATTATAGGAACAGCTAGACAAACTATTTGCCCATAATCAAAAATAATTCGCCTTTAATATCAATTTTGTTATTCCTGCTCTTGCTTGATTTTGAGAAGAGAGTAAGTAGGTAGAGTCCAAAATTTATACTTTGAGGATGGTTAGCTTGTTTGTTTGTAGAGACTTCGTCACCTTCACCATAGCCTTGAGGTTGAAATAAGCAACGTTAGTGTTAAGAATTCAGTTGATTCTTTGGATTGCTTGAGTGCCATTGGATAGACTTCTGTGGTTCAAGTTGCTAAGTCGATCATTGTTGGAAGTATCCTAATTAGTCAATAAGGAGATGCTGGACTGTGATACCACAGTAATTGAAACTTAGAGGAGAAATTTTATCTAAAAACGCCTATCCATGGGTCAGTGGAGAGAATTGTAAGTCGAATAAAACGGTTCTGGCTTCGGAACCATCAGAACCAAGTGTCAGAGACAATATTGTTTGTCAAAAAAAATCGTATTGCTGTATTATCGTCATCCAAACAGTCTTCCAAATCCTCGGTACTGTTCAGGACAAGAAGGAGATATAGAACATGTGCATCAGATATGGCGATAAAAAAGTCGCTTCCTTTTCCACGCTAAAGCCAGAAGACCATCCGGGTCAGGATTTTAGTTGAGTTGCAGTTTGAGAAGAGTAGCTTTCACAGTATCGCAGTCAACAATAATACTTGGAATATCTCAAAACTAATTATAGCTTGATGATATACATGAGGTAATCTTTTAGGTCCATTAGATTTCCAGATTATGTAGTGCGCTCATTCAACTTGAACTAAGAATTTAACAATATCTCCCTTTCAAAACAAACCTCTGATACGATCTTCTGTCCAAGAAAATTCCACCAAAGACACACCGCTCATTAACACCAGCAACGCCCAACGTAACGTGCACTATTCAATCTTGCAACAATAATGTACCTCCAAAATCGTGCACGTAACGCGCTCGAACTGCAACTCTACGTTAGTTTTCGGTTTTAGTATGTCCCCAAACGAAAACATTGCTTGAATCGGCCACAAAAAAAGGTGCCAAGTGTTGGCAGAAAAACATACCAACCCCTCAACTTGGACAACTTTTCTCTTGGAACCAGCTCGATCACGGGTAAGAGCTTGCGCAGTGCGTAGCAGCACTAGATCCCAAATGGGGAGTGTTGCACTGCTTTCGCGTGTGTGGCTTCTCTCCATGGGCCGTGTGTGTGTGTCTGCTGAAATCGTTCACCTATATTTGAACAAAGCTTACATAATGAACATGGTTTAAGAGTGTGTCTATGGTGGAGAATTTCGTTTTTTACTGGCAGCAATGCAGGTGCATTGCTCTCGAAGTTGGTAGCTGCCACGAAATTGAAGGCATTTGAACAATTTATTTTACGTGCCCGAACAACCTGAAAAACTATTCCGTTCCAACATCTTTATCGAGAAGTGTAAAATTTAAGCCTTATTTCAAATTGAAATAGCTTTTCTTTTACCGATACCTCATCATACAGTAGCACGCAGCATACAAAGCTGATGAAAATGCTTCAGCAACAAACTGTATCACCACCACACACACGGCAAACCTAATGCAACCCGAGCGGTGTCGATGCTTTACAGACAAATTGGGGTCAGGTGAAGGGTTCGCATTATGCTGCTGTTCGTGTACTAACTCGCCAAACACTTCACTTTGAAAAATGACTCGCGGTGGACTTCCTTAAATGCAGCACCACACTGCTGACGGCCGGCACTTCCATCGATAATCTAATTAATGAAAAACAATTTAAGATGTAGGCCACATTCGCCATTAGAAGATGGTGGTCAATAATATACCGACCCGAGTCCATCACGATCACGGTTACATTAATCATGCCAGAATCTTCACACCGAGCTTCCGCCCGTTCGTATGCTACGGGCTGCTACATTAAAAACGGGTCACACGACGATCCGCATCAACTGCAGTGAATGGAATTGCAGCCAGAGTCTGCGCGAGCAACCGGTTCCGATGAGATGCAGCACAACTGATAGAATCGCTCTACATTTTCTCTTTCTTTTCTGGCTGATCGTGTTAGTTGCTTTGTAGAAGAATATGGGGAACGGTAGGGGGGCGGCAAAACATTTGCCTTGATGCCACAAAAAAAAACCAGAAGGAATACACACAGATGACCACAATTTATTCACGCAAGAAACGGCAAGAGAACGAGTAAACACACTTATTGGGTCAAAGTCTGGCGGGTGGTTGTTTAGAGTTTAGTTGACCTATTTGAGAGGAAGATCTTTCTAGTAGCACCTATGATTATGGATATCTTGAGGCTCTCCATTTAATCTGAAAGGTTTTCGAGGAATTAAGACATAAATGTATTAAAATAAGAAGTATCTTTATGATTTCTTATCAAAAATGTTTTTTTACCTATGTTGTTGCATAAAACAATTTTTTTTACGAATCAAGCTAACAACTGAAATTCTAGGATAAGTTTACAATATTCTAATTCGTATAATAAAAACAAGAATCACTTAGTGAAATGTTTCAAACGGATTGTGGAATATTGCAAGCTCGTTTGAGAAGTTTGCAATCATATAATGGAATCTTGCATTGTACAGCCAAGTTGCAAATTTCCCTTAACAGAATGCAACATTCCACTAAATGATTGCAAAGCTCTTCATAAGGATTATAGTAATCCAATATCATTTCAAAAGATGCCACTGAGAGGATTAAAATATTTCCTATATTGATCGAAAAAAGTATGTCTAGATACTTTTAGGTAAGAACTAAACTACTAATATCTTATAAGATTGTTAAGTTGATTTAAACAGACCCTCTTTTTATTCACCTAGCTTTTTATTTACTAAAAGTTCGTTTTAAGTCCCCGCAATTTATTATTTCATCAAAACAATTCAAGTTTCTGCTTCTGCTTTCAACAAGAAACATTTGCTCCAGTTACAAATCGGTTTTCCATTTCGAGCAAGGTTCTGTCGTCCTTTCAATGGACAACCGCAACTTCGGTTGAAGTCGCCTGTTGCATCTTACTCTTAGCAAACGTGCTGCGTGCCAGAAACGACTTGACTTGGCCAAGCAAACGTGCCGTGTTGCGTTCATTCGTCAGACTAGTATCGATCACATACTAACACACCTCAATACAGACGAAAAATTGTTGCTGCAACACAGTCATCGAAACAGTCGCCCAATGATGGTCAACGGTTAGTACAGCCAGTATCAGCAGTTCGTTCTATTGATGGTTGTGTCTGTCCATTGCTTGTGGCAGTAGACAGGCAACACAGCAGTAACTGGTAGTAGTTTAAGTATTTTAGGTGCTGTTGGTGTTAGTATTTATTTTTAGCATAAAACACACACAAACGCCTACAGAACGAATGCGATGGAGAAGCGTGCTGGAAGAGATTTCACACGAACGAAATCAACATATCAGCACGGGTTAGGAAACGGCGTCGGTTCGGTTCGTGTCTTGTGGATCAAGCAGCAATCGCTGGCTTACCTTAATGAGTGGATCAATCGTGAAACAAATGGTTCGAAAGCGAACGAGAGCGAGAAGGGTAGCTCAGAAAGGTAGCGCAGAAAGAAGGGAGTAATGCTGCCACCATAAAACCGATCCGAAGAGCAACCGAAACGGAAAACACCATCCACTCAGCGCACGCGAAAGGGAGAACGCCTGCACTTTATTGGTAAGACTTCCCACCACCCCGAAAAGCCAACCGGCCCCAGCGTGACAACGGATCGGTCTTCGGTCTTCGGTCGTTTTCGCGAACCACCCGAACGCACCCGTCACCGTTGCCTTTCCCATTTGCGGGCGAAAAGCAGCTTCGATGCTTGCGACAGATCGCGCCACGAGTCAGTCCCTAGTGCGCATAGTTTGTGTCAGTACGGACAGTTTTTCTTCGGACCTCCTCCACCGAGCGTGTGAGGCTGCCTGCTGTTTTCTGTACTGTGTGCTTCTCGATCGCAAACCGAACGGTTTATTTATTACGCTAGTGTGCGATACTGCGATTTCGTTGTTTTGTTCTGTGTGGTGAGTTTTGCAGTGGCGGTTTGGTTAAGGTTGATGGGCAAGAAAAAACGAGCATGAACGTCAAAAACTAATTATACACGTGATCGTTGACTCTTTTTTCTTGGCTGCTCGGTGCATAATGCGGCAAAGTGTGAAGTGTGAGACATAAGGCATGAAGAATAACATATGAAAACCGTTTTGTGACCTTGATCTATGGTCAATTTTCGATGTGGTGGTCTTAACACCAAGTAGATCGAACGTGATGTTATGAGTATCAACGACCCAACCAAGCGAGTCCTTGGTTGAGTTTCCTGCTTCCGTGGACGATACGGTGTTGAGTGTTTCATGGCGTGAAAAAGTGATCTGTTAAACATAAAAAGTGTGAGAGCGATATATTGAGAACATTAAATAGCTTTAAAAAAAATGAGTGAGAACACAGCCAAAGAATATTGAGCATATAAATTAATGTTTTAGTAAAAACAATAGTGCATGGACTGTAAAAGAAATATGTTTTGATTGTAAAAAGTGGAAAAAAGTCGAATAAAGAAACTTTGTTTAATTTAGTATTGAAAACATCTTTCGTAAATCAATTTTGAATGAAACGATCAAGTAATACTGTATAGCTCAAACTCACGCTTCAAACCCAGTACCCAAATCAAAAGACTTCAATGAGTGTAGAGAACAGTTTAAAGCAAATCACTGTAAAATAGCAGTTTTAATGTTCAAAATATGGACCAATGTGTTGAAAACTTCATATAAAACAGTCAACTAAAAGTTTTGTTATCATTTTGCAGCGTTTCAAGCATTGTGCAATAGTGAGTAGTGCGAGTGTTTCCTTCCTAGAGTGTCTAGAGTGTTGCTGGTTAGCCACTGAGGATTACAAATTTTCAACCATAAAATGGTAAGTGCAAAGCTACATCTTACCCTTCAAAAAAAAAAGATTTTAAACTCTACTTCGATGACTTTTACAAAAAACAACTCGTCAATTGTATACACAAAAAGGTTATTTCATCATTTATATGCAATAAATCACGGTTAACCTTAAACCGCCATTTGACGCTAAGCGACAGGACCACAACAATGAGTTCCTCCATCAAACCAGCCAAGCTTGCAGCAAGAAAACTAAAGCTCGTTCTGCTTAGAGGAACCAAACCACATACAAGACACACTCGCCAAAAGCCTCAAACCTTGATGACAACATAAAAACCGTCCGTAGAAACCGAAAGCCTATCGGTTTCGTCTTAACGCTATGTTGGTTTGGTGTGCTTTTTCTTGCTCTCCCTCTTTTTCTCTCTCGTACACGAGCTCCTCGGGGTCGGGATCGAAACAAAAACCTCTGATAATCAGACACCGGTTTTGGAATGGTTGTAAATTGTGTCTTGGTCTTTTTTTTTTGGCGAACGCGCGCGCTCGATCTCACTGATCCGTCCGTGTCGCTTAGTGTGGCCTATGTTTGCAGACCACCCGGTTTCACACTGTGCTGGTAGGTAAAGCATTAATTAATGCAAGACTGCTAAAACACGGTGGGGAAGACGCTGGACGATAGGGGCGATGGGGAAGGTAATGGATTGGATGTCTAGTTTTGGGAACTTCGTAATCGAGTGAGAGTTCCTTTTTTTATGGTGTGCATTACTAATTATTTCATTACTTGTGATGCTCAAAAAAGGAAGCATATTGCTACAATGCATATAAACTGAAATTGAGCTGGAACTTCCTTTACAAGAAGCAATTTCACTAAAGCACATGCTTCAATCTGTTATTTAAACAGCAACCATTAAGAATGATTTAGACTTGGTAAAGCACAACAGATCGCCATCTGAATTGGATGACGTGACGTGCTAACTGACCGATCGGTTCCTCAGTCTGCCTTTAAAACTCGGACAAACCCATCACAAACATAAGTATGCAAATTTATGCTACCACTCGAAAACTGCTGTACAGAAGAAACCTCACCAAACAAGAACACGCCGCATGAGCTTCGGTCAACATTTGCCAATCATCACGGCCGGCCGGGATTCGCTAAGGCTGGTCGCTTCTTTTTGCTGTTGCTTGTTCCCTTAGCATCATTGTAACGCTCCAGTCTCACGCCCAGACTATACCGTACCGTACCAATTGGTTTGCCCTGACAAATAACTGAACGTTTTCGTAATTATGGATTCCGTTTGTTCTGTCACCGTCCGTTCCATCGGGTCCGCAAAAGCGCGAATTGTTTTGTCTTGAGTTGTGTTCTGGTGCGCTGTCACGGTGTCAACCGTTGGTGTGTGCGTGTGTGTGCGCTGGAGAACCGTGCCAACCGTCACCGTTATGGCAGTCCGTCGTCACTGGCACCGTTTCGTGAACGTGAAAACTCTGCCCAGTACGAGTTCTATGTGTCTTTTTCTCTCTGCTCGCATCCAATTAAAACAACGGTGCGTTGAGTGGTGCCATTGGTTGTGAAGGTTACCCAGTATACTTCTTTTTCTCTTTTAAACTTCGGTTTGCTTTAAGAAAACGACACACCGCATAACAACAGGCTCATATCGTTTATGTTGGTGGCGTACTGCTGCAAAAGTCCAAAACAAACACAAAATCAAACTGTTTCTGCTAGCGCAACGGGGTCATTTTGTAGATGACCTGTTACAAACAGTTACAGCACCACACACGAACCACCGTTTGCAGATAATTGCACCTAATATTTTTGCTCAACAACAACAACAGTAAACGGGCTTGCACATTGCACCGGGGTTCGCTAACTGTCCAGTGCACTAATCGGTGATACCGTTCGTCAGATGCACCGGAACGGTAAACGGGAAAGTTGAACCTAAATGTCAAGGAAAAATGGAGTGACAACTTGATCGGTGGCTTGGTGGTGGTTGCACGGTGCAGTTGTAACTACAGCTGCAGGAAAATTTACTTCCACTTCAGAGTGTCTGTATATAATGCTTTTCTATGTAAAAGTTTCTATGCACGTTTCCCAGTGCAAGGTTCACCATTTAAAAGGGAACCATCAGCAAACAACTAGTTGCTTCTCAAGTATTTGATGTTATTGTAGAAGTTGTTCTTATAAAAATCCCATAAATCTAAGTAAGGGACCATAATGAGGAACCTACGTGTATGCATTTCATCCACTAGTTAGAATTAAGCTGGAATCTTTTACAACGAGGCTAATGTAATATGTCTAAACTTTTCTTCTATTTTGGGAATTTACTAAAAGATTTTAACAGCTAACTAGCTGTTCATATGTCAAACCATTTGTTAAAAATAGAAGACTCACTTTAAAATGAAAACTGCTTTTAAGCAGAATTTGACGTCTATAAAACATAACTCGCGTAGTAAATTAATTGAACACTTTTTGAACAATTTTTATGATAACTAATGTTGAATGTCACTTTATTGCAATGTTTATCAGTTTTTTTTCAACGCATATACTTTTATACGCTAAATTACTTACTTATACTAGATGCTACAATCGTTTAGCTCGGTCTTGGACATGCTGCCACAGTCCTCGAATCTGATCCCGGACTCAAGCCCTTCACTCCATCTCCACTATCTAACTACGCATCCACCACGTCTCTTGTGGACTGTCAATAAAAACTTTACAGGCTGGATTGTCCGGTGCCATT
The DNA here is from genome assembly GCA_002091835.1 of Anopheles maculatus. Classification (NCBI taxonomy): domain Eukaryota; kingdom Metazoa; phylum Arthropoda; class Insecta; order Diptera; family Culicidae; genus Anopheles; species Anopheles maculatus. The sequence goes on from KZ062432.1 coordinate 117,509, forward strand.
TCAATGACATTTCTTGCGCTTTGAAGCCTGGCAGGTCTAAATTTTGGTGTCTGGACTTCATAGTCCTTTCCCAAATATCATCCTCAAACATCCTTCTGTGCATCTGTGCAGCCCTTGCGAACAGCTGTTGAGCCCTTCTGAGCTGTGTTGGAGAGAGCCCGTGTTTCAGACTGGGACTACAAATGTTCCATACAGTCCCAACATTGTTCGTTGCAACAGGTGTATCGAGTGAAGAGATTTTCTGGTAGAGAAGTGAAGGTTTTGAAATTAGTTCAATTCGTTTCTTTTGACAAGTCATATGTTTCAACAAAAAACATAGAAACAGTATAGAAGTAAATGTTAAAACTAAGGCTGACCCTGCCCAATAACCATTGCCGTTTTGCTAGATAAATAAAAACGATTCACACCAAAACAAAAAAAAAGCTTTCAAGCCAAATTAACCAAACAAAAGCCCACCGTAGAAAAAGGCCAAAATGCTCACCCTTTTACCCTCTCGTTTCCCTAATTGAGACGCTACGTAGTTACCGGCCGTAAGCAACGTTTTAGCAAACAAAAACCACCAACCGGATGCAATGGAGGACAAAACGATTCAGCTTTTGGAAGAAACCCCCCAGAGACGATTTGCTCGCTCGCTTTGCGCGATCCGGATTACCGTTCCACCCGCTTTGAATGCTAATGTGTTTGAACTTTTCCGAGATTAAGAGCACTAAATACACCACACAGACACTTTGCGGTGCAGTTTTGTCTTTGAAAACACCCTCGACATTGGGATTGTTTCGCAGCCACAATCTCACCCCAGGACATGATAATGTTAAAGGCTATCTGGTAGCTGCCAGCTGTTTGACGCTCCCTTCTCAAATGTTTCCCACTGATTGGGGGGCCCGTACTATTAGTGATACCATTTTTCATTCAACCCGTTCACTTGCCATTTTTTCTCTCCTTAACTTTGCTGCTTCGTTCGTTTCCCCTTTTCAAACGGCACTTCTCGCCAATCTAACGATTGCCGACGCTTTTATTTATCGCTTCCGCTGATTTCATTTTCAAAGTTTGCAACACATTTACGCCTCACAAAACCGTGGGATAGCCGTTGGGAAGGGCAATATCTTTTCGAGGAAAGCAAGCAAAAAGCACATAGTACAAGAAAGAAAAAAAAGCACACAATCGAAACGGGCCTGTGACCTTGTGGGAGAGAAGAAATAAAATACGAGCTCAAACCTTTTCCATCACCAGCTGCGGGAACTGGTTTAGCGTGAACTGATTATTGCGAAGAAAATGGCGCACTTATCGAAAGAAAAACGCTTCCCCATATCGGAAGCAGTTTACTCTCTTCCATAAAAGAGGGAAGTGTTTCTTTCATTTTATTGCTCGAAAAGGTCGCGTTTTCCTGTTTCGTCTCTACGATGTTGGTATTTAAAACGCATACCAAACGCAAAATCCAAAGTCATCCTGATCCGTCCGATTGCACCGACTATTCGCTCTTACCGATCGGATTCGTTTTTTTCGCTCACTGTCCTAACCTAACCTTGCCAAACCGTTCGACCAACCCGTTCAGCCCGTGTGCATGCGCGTGTGTGTGTTTGTGTGTGACTGTGTGGCCTTTTGCTCGAACCGTTTGGGTTCAATCGAAAGAGAAAGTAAAAGCAACCCCCAAACGGCACAAACTCGAGTACGAGATTTTCGCCCTCCCGAAACCCAACCGTCGCCCGGGGTTCGTCGTCTCGTGCCGGCTCAAATCTCCGTACCGAGCGGCCGTACAGTGCGCGCCCGGCAGCTTATTTCTTTATTTACGAGCTTTATTTTCTCTTCCATTGCCACCGGACTCGTGAACGTGCTCTGCCACTTTTGCTGTTTATTTTCATAACTTTTATTTACCATCTCGCGCTCGATCACTGTTTTCACGGTGTCGTTTCGTCTGTGAACGAGTGCTTTCTCTCCCGTTTGCTCTTTTGGCGTGCTCACTGTTTCACTCTACATAGGCCCACTGGGACTGGGTGGTTGCAAATTTTTTTTACATCTATGCATTGCAACGAGATGAAGGAGAAAACAGACGGGCCGAGTGAGGTGACGCATTCTTCAGGTGTGGTTTGGACGGGTTTCCCTTTTTGTTTGCACGCCCCACCAAATGTTTCTCCACTTTCTTCCGAATTCTATCGCCACAAACACACGCTGGTTTGCATCCAAAATGTATGCACGTACACAGCCAGGGGACGTTAATTGTAATGTGGGAAGATAATCATGATTGAATGTTTATTTTTCCACCCGAAACCGACTGTTGATTTTTCCTCCTTATGTTTGCTGTCCGTTTCTTCGCTTTCCTGCCCAGCTTTCACGTGATTGCGCTGCACCGCTACTGCATCTAAACATACATTTCACAGTTTCACTGTTCCGGTGCATCTGCTGCTGCTACTGGTGCTGCGTTTCTAATTCCGGGTGCACCGTCGCGAGCAGATGCAAAGCAACGATGCACCGCCACCGGTTAAGAAAAGTTTTAGAAACTCATTTCCACCGGGCGGTTCGAGTGTCGGAGCCGGCCCGGAATGGTCGGACGGAAGCGTCTAATGAATGTTTTCTCCCGGTGCGGGCACGCAATCGCTTTCAATTCGATACCGGTTTTCAATCAACCTTGGAAAAACGAGATTGATCCACGAAAACATGCTTCATATGAATGTGTGTGTGTGTGCGTTTGATGATGGTTGTTTGACGGCTCAATAATGCGTAGCATGACATTTCAGATTGGTTTCCTGATGATTTCGTCTGTGTTGTGAAAGATTTGGTTTCGAATGGTGTAGCTTCATTTTAAAGTTATTAAACTTCCATCAGATACAGCAGGCAGATGCAACAGAATGAGTTTTTTGGGGGAGATAATAGAGAGTTCGGTGTAAAAACTATACCTAAACAAACATTTTAATACAGTCCTCAAGTACACATAAACAAAAACTTTAAAAAAAAAAATTGAATATTTTGAAAGGAAATTTTGAATAATCACAGTAAATTTCAACACATGTTTATTTGAATCATGCCTTCGAGAGACCTTTCAGACTTTTGATACTTATACTTTAAAATATACATTGAATATTTTCAAAGATAAAGAAGAATACTGGTCCAGGTGCTCAATCAGACGTCAGCCGGAGGAACCGTCTCATTAGCGGTAACTCCGGTTTTATACTGCGGCGATAGCTAGTACTCCTATGGAGGAGCGTGCTACCGTTGCAGGCAGTAGATCACCGTTGGATTTTGGAAGGATCTCATTAGTTCTTTCAGAAGCCAGCGGTGATTGTGAAGCTAAGACGCCAGACTACCTTAACCAAGTAGTCATAGCGCGGCGCCGAGACGTTTCCTTCGGGATATAAAACGTCTATACCTTTCATTTCTGAAGTAATACCCTAGCTGGTAACCTGGAAATGTTAGGCGAAGGCTCATGGAGGGTTTAGTCAGTAAAAGCCTGGCAGTACCCAGGGGATGGTCCCCGCCACAGGCCTCGTGGGTCTCTGTTTGCAGATTTACTCCATGATAAAAAAAAAGATAAAGAAGAATAGAGTAAACACTAAGCAACATCTTAAATTTTGTCATTACTGGTGGAACTGGAAGTTGCTTAGAAATATTATATTTTAAACATATTTTATTAAAATCGTCTTAATGCTATTTAATTTGAATCGCTAAATACTACCAGAATTCCAAAATTTCAACAAGCAATGGATGTTAAAGAAACCGATTCCATCGTTCAGTGCTCTCTTACTGTAGTTCGAATTACAAAACACTCTTGAATCGATAGAAAGAAACATGCCTTTGCAAAAACCCATTCTTTCCTTAAACGTGTAAGCACTAATGGAACTTATCTACTAGCACGGCACCATGATCGACGGCGATCGGCAACTATCATTGCATAATGTTGCCCCGAACTGCAAATCGAATGCACTTTACACCAACAAGATCAATTGAGAAAGGAATTGGCGAATGAATGTTCAACTCCGATACTAACATACACTGTCTGTGGAGTGAATTTCAGCTGCGACTATGGCCTAATAGAACTGCCAATCGAAAGCACTAGGGTACGATTGCATACTCACTCTCGTTGAAGCTTTTAGTTTGCTCTGAAATACGTTCTGATTGGAATTTAAATTTGTCTTCGAAAAGCAAAAGTGTGACAAAAAAACGACTTCTGTTAAAGCGTTTAAGCTGCAATTTGCGAAAACAAATTATAAAAAAACGCTTCACTTTAAGTGTTTAAGCAATAACATCTGTTTAGCTCATGCCAAAAAGTAAGCGATCAAAGTGTTTTTTAAGAATCAACGTTCAACACATCAAAGCACCACTTAAAGTTTGCAAACGGAACCCCTTTTTCCACATTTGGCAAAGCAAAACAAGCCAAAACCCGACGCGATCTACGTGCGTCATAGACGATTAAAGGTTGCCCATTTTTTTTTTTGTTTCTTCCACTCACAACTTATCACAGCTTCCTTCAGCGCCTTCAGTCAAACACTGCCAATCACACTAATCACGTACCAGCTGCCGTGAAAAGTGAAAATCTAACCCAACGGCCCATTCGCTCTTGATGGCTGCACGCTCACGCCTGCACCAAGCTATTTCGAAAGCGAAACCCCGAAAACGACAAAAAAAACCCTTCCCGTAGTACAGAAAAGTGGGTTTCGAGACCGTGTACGGACTTTGACTAGATAAATAAGATTGACCCGCCGGTAAGGAGCTGGACGGGTGCTCCTAACACACCAAAGTGGCACCTAAGGAACCAAAGCTCGACCAGGGCGCTAATTTAACAATAGACAGCGACTCAGCACGTTTTGCCTAGCCTCTCCCCTGGTACCGTATCGGGGCGAGAGTAATAATTCATTTGTTTATTGTACTCAACACCACGTCCGACGGGGTGGACCATTCTCAGACGGCGATCCAGCGGGTTTGGCTGGAGCCACAATAAATGGTTGACCTCGGCGAAAGATCCCCTTCCAATGCTGGCCGCAGCATATCGCACCGCATCGGTTCGTGATCGGTCGGTTTGGGAGGGTTGTCTGTGGAAGCTTGAGATTTGGAACATTCCTTCGTGACAAGAGAGCGAGTGAGAGAGAGAGAGAGAAAAAACGTGGTACGTTTGCAGGCGTGTTAATTAGAGACGCCTTAAAACAAACCAACAATGTTTGGACTCTGTTTGGGTGGATTGAACGGCTTAGCTTTTAATAAGACGATTTGAATACACGGCACCGTGCAAAGTGCTTGATTCAACCCTGAAGTTTTGTACGCTTACATTTTATCTAACGCTGACACTATCTGAGATACAAAGAAGATCCAAATCTTCCAATGCTTATACCTAAACAAGGCATGGTTCTTTATGTCCCATTTTTGGTTTTTATTCGGAATTGTTTGTTGTTTGTTTTTTCAAATAAATTTTTCTTCTGCACATCTTTTTTATTCCTTTATTTTCCCCCAATGGGCTATCTCTTTTGCTACCAAACTCATCTCATCTTTACCACTTTTATCTCAAGCGCACAACCTTATCGAACGATCATGCAGCTCAGTCGTTTCTAAGGTGTGCCCCCGGTAAATGTGATTATGTTACGAGATGTTGAGTGTGCGAGTGTCTCACCGTATGTGAACGTGACAACGTGCTGCACAATTGTCGTGGTGGTACCTCTCCAAAAATGGGCAAAGGGTGGTTTGTCTCGTTTGCGTATGGCTCATCTTGTCAGCATCGACGGACGATCGACGTGTGATGAAGCCAAACGGGCAATTACATAATTTTCTATGCAACGCGAAAAAAACACAACAACCTACAACGACAACACGCAGTGCTTCTAGCCGTTCGAGTGGGTCTCGAACTGAGGCTCCGAAATCGGTGGATGAAGTTTTGCGTAATTTTTGTGGTGAGTGTGTGGCTTCTTCATGTAGCATTTTTTGTGAGGTTTAGGAAGGTACTATTGAGGTGCTGCGATTGGAGTACAGGTTGATGTTGTTATTTAATAACAACAAATTTGTTGTAGATTTAATAGTTTTATAAATAGTTTGGTTAAATTACAGTGGAAAGCGATAGCTACTCTGTTTTTAAGAGTCAAAATTGATTATTAATTTAACTATTAGCTGATAAAATTTCACACAAAACAGTGTGCGAAATATTCATACTTGAAGCTTCAATTAAGTCTATCATACCCGCCTCAAATTCACTAAGGAGATCTACTCTATTACTTTCCCATTGCTCATCGCTCATTCTTCTGCCACACTTCTTGCTGGAGCTTTTCTTCAAGTTTCACGAACTCTCATTTATTTTCCCACCCCAACAAACCAAATCACTTCAATCCCCCACATGCACCCAAACACCGTTAAATTCGACCCAGTTTTCATTGCATTTGGTGGTTTTCTGGCCACACCGCACATTGCGTGTTTATTTGATTTCGATTTCGATCCGTAAAAACGAGCCGGGAGCTAACTTTTACTATTTCACGGCGTTACGGCGTTATGTCTGTCGCTTGGTTTGGCCAGACTTTTCCTGCTACACCTTTTTTGCGCCGCTGGTTCCATGCCTGACGTGAAAAGATAATGTGATCAATCACAGTGATTTGCCAGTGAAGATTGTGGCGCACTGGAATCTAGGCACGATTCGCATATGTTAGAAAATGCATTCCCACTGCAGAAGTAAATTGGTTACGCTTAAACGCAGCTTTCAATGGTTTCGGGGGAAAGTTTGGAAGGGTTTAAGACGCGATCAAGAGAAGATAAGATTCACAACAGCAGCTTTCTAGTTGATTGTATGGTGCAAATTTATATATCACCTTTGGGCAAAACATTCCTTCGAAAGGAATGATGAGAACTAAACATATTAAACCCTCTTGAAACAAGGAAGTGATGTGGATGTCTTCTATTGACTATCATATCTGCTGTACGATTATTCTGTTCCTAAATCAATAAAACAACCTCGGCCAAATTTGTCTAAGCAACAGCGACAACGCGCATGTGCCGCCACTAGCGATTTTTGCTAGCTATGCAAATTTGTCTTGCCAATGTTTGTAAACACCGTGCGAGGCAGTCGATAAATAAACACAGAAATCCCCCCACTACGCACACACACACACACGTGCACACAAATACACACGCTAGAGACACATTTAGCCATGCCGGAATTGATGCGCCACGCATCGAGTCTGCCCGGGAAAATGTCAACCGGTTCGCGCTGCTCATCCTCCAAACTCCAAAGGTGGAAAAACAGGTTTTGTTGTTGTCAGTGGTACCATGGCTGTACGTCGAAAAGCGGAGGACGGACGGTGACAGGTTTGGTGCGCACATCGACAACATCATCTTCAAACGCGCATGATGCACGATCCTAAACCATGCGCGCACACAAAAGACATCAACGAGCGGCGTACGGTAGAGCAAGCGACGAACCTTTTGCATTTTTGACAACCATGCTAAACAATTTTTAAAATAGAGCTTTTTGGCGTTTGGTTGTGGGTTTAAGGGTGCTGGGGGATTCTGTTCCCGTTTGTGGGATGTTTTATGGTTCGGGATTGGCTTCTCCCCCCGTTGACCTTCTCGCGTGCGCTCGCAGAACTGACCCTGTTGACCTGCGTCCTTGAGCGATACGGGGTTGTCTTGTAGCAAATGAATTGTTGAGACGAGACAGGAATTGCAGTACGTTTGAAATGAACACCGAGAACAGCTTGCTCATGTATATGGTACGTCAAAGTGACACTTGAAATTCCATCTAAAGGCGTCTAGATGAAGGAATCATTTACAAAGGACAGGAAGGCGCAATAAAACGGCAGGAAATAATCATGTTGATTTGAAACGATCAAGTTGACAGAGATATTACAACGGTCATTAACACTCACATACACACACATTCACTAACAACTTCTTTCTGGAATATAAAAGATAATCATAGCCTTCGTTAAACTAAACCGAAACGCCTAACGAAGCTGACTGTGTCCCGGAATCAGTTATGAGGCGACTGCCTGTTCGGTTTACTACTAGCTGCCACAATCTCTACCAATCTCTGAATGCTATAACGAACTACACAACTGATTCACTATCCTCTCCGTACGTCGCTTTGATGGCCAATCCTTACCTTTAATTGAACCAGATCTAATGTGATAATTATTTCGCAATTAAAACTATCATCGTTACATTCAGTTCAGTTCGTTTTTCTCTACTTCCCAAGAAAGTGCTCGTGCTGCAAGGGCTTGGCAGTGTATTGTACAAAGCGAACCAAACCCAATGGCAAGAATGTTGACGACGGCAGCAACGAAGCTGCTGATCATGTCGATCGTGTCGAATAATATGCGGAAGGTTGCAGAAAAGCGTTCAGCACGGTGCAGATAGTACTGAGCTGAGTGAGCCAACGAGTTTACGGTCCTCCGGTTGAACTCCTGTCTGAAGGAGATGTTGCGAAAAAACCGTGCACAATGATTTCCGCATTTTATTTTGCCATATAACGAGCGATCTGTCCAGTTGACAATGGTTGTCTTAAGGAGATTATTACAGAGTCGAAAAATGATGTTAATGTTGCTTAAATAAAATAAAAAATAAAATAGTGTTAAATTTTAATTATTTTTTCTTCTTTTTATACTTTCAGGTAAGAGCGATTAAGGATCAAATATAAACGAAAACTCCGTAAGCATTTACGTATTAAAAATTATATATTTCAACCACACCTGTCAAGAAACTAAGAAGCAGGCTCAACTGCAAGGTAACACACCTAAAGCAAGAGCTTAAAGGAAACAAAAGTGATCATAAAACAACGAATTGTTCATACACACACACATCCGGAATGCGAATCCGAATATTGAACCGCATGAAACACGAGCCCCACGCAACATATGATCGTATCGATGTGTTTTTGCTTTGTTTTTTTATTGCCCACTTCCTTTTCCAGCACGTTTGTGTTCCGCCCCGGACTCAAAAGTCCACCAGAAGTGAGAGTGTTCATGTTGAACATGAAACCTTGCACCAATATGATCGACCGGCACAATCTGTACCAATATATTTAGCAAACGAAAAATTACTTACTACACAATGTTGCTTGGAACAAACTCTGCCGATCGGCACAGAAATCTGATCCCAATCTATTCCGCGGGAGCAAAAGTGTTGCCTGATTTTCCATATTGTTATTCCCACGGCAACGTCCAGAAACCGGAAGCACTGTCAATACCGGTTTGATTTATACGCGTCCGATCTGGAGCTGGCACGTTTCGTTAAGCAAAACGCCGTCAAAAAGGAAGAAAAGGAAGAAACAAACAAAGCACACACACGCACGCACATCAGACGCACACTTGAAGATTTAGCCTCTCTTGTCTGATGGTGGCGACGATTTGGGTGCGACGAACCCGTTGCCATCGTCGACAAGCTGTCGTAGGTGTGGCGATAATAGTTGGCAATATTGTGGCCGTTCCATTGTTTG
>KZ062432.1:132503-142570 GCA_002091835.1 Anopheles maculatus
TAGATTTAATAGTTTTATAAATAGTTTGGTTAAATTACAGTGGAAAGCGATAGCTACTCTGTTTTTAAGAGTCAAAATTGATTATTAATTTAACTATTAGATGATATATTTTCACACAAAACAGTGTGCGAAATATTCACACTTGCAGCTTCAATTAAGTCTATCATACCCGCCTCAAATTCACTAAGGAGATCTACTCTATTACTTTCCCATTACTCATCGCTCATTCTTCTGCCACACTTCTTGCTGGAGCTTTTCTTCAAGTTTCACGAACTCTCATTTATTTTCCCACCCCAAAACAAACCAAATTACTTCAAACCCTCACATGCATCCAAACACCGTAAAATTCGACCCAGTTTTCATTGCATTTGGCGCTTTTCTGGCCACACCGCACATTGCGTGTTTATTTGATTTCGATTTCGATCCGTAAAAACGAGCCGGGAGCTAACTTTTACTATTTCACGGCGTTACGGCGTTATGTCTGTCGCTTGGTTTGGCCAGACTTTTCCTGCTACACCTTTTTTGCGCCGCTGGTTCCATGCCTGACGTGAAAAGATAATGTGATCAATCACAGTGATTTGCCAGTGAAGATTGTGGCGCACTGGAATCTAGGCACGATTCGCATATGTTAGAAAATGCATTCCCACTGCAGAAGTAAATTGGTTACGCTTAAACGCAGCTTTCAATGGTTTCGGGGGAAAGTTTGGAAGGGTTTAAGACGCGATCAAGAGAAGATAAGATTCACAACAGCAGCTTTCTAGTTGATTGTATGGTGCAAATTTATATATCACCTTTGGGCAAAACATTCCTTCGAAAGGAATGATGAGAACTAAACATATTAAACCCTCTTGAAACAAGGAAGTGATGTGGATGTCTTCTATTGACTATCATATCTGCTGTACGATTATTCTGTTCCTAAATCAATAAAACAACCTCGGCCAAATTTGTCTAAGCAACAGCGACAACGCGCATGTGCCGCCACTAGCGATTTTTGCTAGCTATGCAAATTTGTCTTGCCAATGTTTGTAAACACCGTGCGAGGCAGTCGATAAATAAACACAGAAATCCCCCCACTACGCACACACACACACACGTGCACACAAATACACACGCTAGAGACACATTTAGCCATGCCGGAATTGATGCGCCACGCATCGAGTCTGCCCGGGAAAATGTCAACCGGTTCGCGCTGCTCATCCTCCAAACTCCAAAGGTGGAAAAACAGGTTTTGTTGTTGTCAGTGGTACCATGGCTGTACGTCGAAAAGCGGAGGACGGACGGTGACAGGTTTGGTGCGCACATCGACAACATCATCTTCAAACGCGCATGATGCACGATCCTAAACCATGCGCGCACACAAAAGACATCAACGAGCGGCGTACGGTAGAGCAAGCGACGAACCTTTTGCATTTTTGTCAACCATGCTAAACACGACAACATCATCTTCAAACGCGCATGATGCACGATCCTAAACCATGCGCGCACACAAAAGACATCAACGAGCGGCGTACGGTAGAGCAAGCGACGAACCTTTTGCATTTTTGTCAACCATGCTAAACACTTTTCAAAATAGAGCTTTTTGGCGTTTGATTGTGGGTTTACGGGTGCTGGGGGGTTCTGTTCCCGTTTGTGGGTTGTTTTATGGTTCGGGATTGGCTCCCCACCCCCCCCCCCCCCCCTGACCTTCTCGCGTGCGCTCGCAGAACTGACCCTGTTGACCTGCGTCCTTGAGCGATACGGGGTTGCTATGAAGCAAATGGATGGTTGAGACGAGACAGGAATTGCAGTATGTTTGAAATGAACACCGAGAACAGCTTGCTCATGTATATGGTACGTCAAAGTGACACTTGAAATTCCATCTAAAGGCGTCTAGATGAAGGAATCGTTTACAAAGGACAGGAAGGCGCAGAAAAAACGGCAGGAAATAATCATGTTGAATTGATACGATCAAGTTGACAGAGATATTACAACGGTCATTAACACTCACATACACACACATTCACTAACAACTTCTTTCTGGAATATAAAAGATAATCATAGCCTTCGTTAAACTAAACCGAAACGCCTAACGAAGCTGACTGTGTCCCGGAATCAGTTATGAGGCGACTGCCTGTTCGATTTACTACTAGCTGCCTCTACCAATCTCTACCAATCTCTGAATGCTATAACGAACTACACAACTGATTCACTATCCTCTCCGTACGTCGGTTTGATGGCCAATCCTTACCTTTAATTGAACCAGATCTAATGTGATAATTATTTCGCAATTAAAACTATCATCGTTACATTCAGTTCAGTTCGTTTTTCTCTACTTCCCAAGAAAGTGCTCGTGCTGCAAGGGCTTGGCAGTGTATTGTACAAAGCGAACCAAACCCAATGGCAAGAATGTTGACGACGGCAGCAACGAAGCTGCTGATCATGTCGATCGTGTCGAATAATATGCGGAAGGTTGCAGAAAAGCGTTCAGCACGGTGCAGATAGTACTGAGCTGAGTGAGCCAACGAGTTTACGGTCCTCCGGTTGAACTCCTGTCTGAAGGAGATGTTGCGAAAAATCCGTGCACAATGATTTCCGCATTTCATTTTGCCATATAACGAGCGATCTGTCCAGTTGACAATGGTTGTCTTAAGGAGATTATTACAGAGTCGAAAAATGATGTTAATGTTGCTTAAATAAAATAAAAAATAAAATAGTGTTAAATTTTAATTATTTTTTCTTCTTTTTATACTTTCAGGTAAGAGCGATTAAGGATCAAATATAAACGAAAACTCCGTAAGCATTTACGTATTAAAAATTATATATTTCAACCACACCTGTCAAGTAAACTATGAAACTGGCTCTACTGCAAGGTATCGGACCTAAAGCAATCGCTTAAAGGAAACAAAAGTGATCATAAAACAACGAATTGTTCATACACACACACATCCGGAATGCGAATCCGAATATTGAACCGCATGAAACACGAGCCCCACGCAACATATGATCGTATCGATGTGTTTTTGCTTTGTTTTTTTATTGCCCACTTCCTTTTCCAGCACGTTTGTGTTCCGCCCCGGACTCAAAAGTCCACCAGAAGTGAGAGTGTTCATGTTGAACATGAAACCTTGCACCAATATGATCGACCGGCACAATCTGTACCAATATATTTAGCAAACGAAAAATTACTTACTACACAATGTTGCTTGGAACAAACTCTGCCGATCGGCACAGAAATCTGATCCCAATCTATTCCGCGGGACCCCATTGACCTTCTCGCGTGCGCTCGCAGAACTGACCCTGTTGACCTGCGTCCTTGAGCGATACGGGGTTGCTATGAAGCAAATGGATGGTTGAGACGAGACAGGAATTGCAGTATGTTTGAAATGAACACCGAGAACAGCTTGCTCATGTATATGGTACGTCAAAGTGACACTTGAAATTCCATCTAAAGGCGTCTAGATGAAGGAATCATTTACAAAGGACAGGAAGGCGCAATAAAACGGCAGGAAATAATCATGTTGATTTGAAACGATCAAGTTGACAGAGATATTACAACGGTCATTAACACTCACATACACACACATTCACTAACAACTTCTTTCTGGAATATAAAAGATAATCATAGCCTTCGTTAAACTAAACCGAAACGCCTAACGAAGCTGACTGTGTCCCGGAATCAGTTATGAGGCGACTGCCTGTTCGATTTACTACTAGCTGCCTCTACCAATCTCTACCAATCTCTGAATGCTATAACGAACTACACAACTGATTCACTATCCTCTCCGTACGTCGGTTTGATGGCCAATCCTTACCTTTAATTGAACCAGATCTAATGTGATAATTATTTCGCAATTAAAACTATCATCGTTACATTCAGTTCAGTTCGTTTTTCTCTACTTCCCAAGAAAGTGCTCGTGCTGCAAGGGCTTGGCAGTGTATTGTACAAAGCGAACCAAACCCAATGGCAAGAATGTTGACGACGCTAGCAACGAAGCCAACGCTGCTGATCATGTCGATCGTGTCGAATAATATGCGGAAGGTTGCAGAAAAGCGTTCAGCACGGTAAAGATTGTACTGAGCTGGGTGAGCCAACGAGTTTACGGTCCTCCGGTTGAACTCCTGTCTGAAGGAGATGTTGCGAAAAAACCGTGCACAATGATTTCCGCATTTCATTTTGCCATATAACGAGCGATCTGTCCAGTTGACAATGGTTGTCTTAAGGAGATTATTACAGAGTCGAAAAATGATGTTAATGTGGCTTAAATTTTACAATTTTCTAATTATTTATTTTCTCCTATTTATACTTTCAGGTAAGAGCGATTAAGGATCAAATGTAAACGAAAACTCCGTAAGCATTTACGTATTAAAAATTATATATTTCAACCACACCTGTCAAGAAACTAAGAAGCAGGCTCAACTGCAAGGTAACACACCTAAAGCAAGAGCTTAAAGGAAACAAAAGTGATCATAAAACAACGAATTGTTCATACACACACATCCGGAATGCGAATCCGAATATTGAACCGCATGAAACACGAGCCCCACGCAACATATGATCGTATCGATGTGTTTTTGCTTTGTTTTTTTATTGCCCACTTCCTTTTCCAGCACGTTTGTGTTCCGCCCCGGACTCAAAAGTCCACCAGAAGTGAGAGTGTTCATGTTGAACATGAAACCTTGCACCAATATGATCGACCGGCACAATCTGTATCAATATATTTAGCAAACGAAACATTACTTACTACACAATGTTGCTTGGAACAAACTTGCCGATCGGCACAGAAATCTGATCCCAATCTATTCCGCGGGAGCAAAAGCGTTGCCTGATTTTCCATATTGTTATTCCCACGGCAACGTCCAGAAACCGGAAGCACTGTCAATACCGGTTTGATTTATACGCGTCCGATCTGGAGCTGGCACGTTTCGTTAAGCAAAACGCCGTCAAAAAGGAAGAAAAGGAAGAAGCAAACAAAGCACACACACGCACGCACATCAGACGCACACTAGAAGACTTAGCCTCTCTTGTCTGATGGTGGCGACGATTTGGGTGCGACGAACCCGTTGCGATCGTCGACAAGCTGTCGTAGGTGTGGCGATAATAGTTGGCAATATTGTGGCCGTTCCATTGTTTGGATGGTGGAAAAAATGTTTCGAAAAGCGGCTTTAAGCAGATCGTTGTCTTGTCTGTTCGTTGTCTGGTGGGTCCGATCAGCGAGGGAAGTTTGGTAAGCCATTTGCAAAAACGCTTAACGATCATTCTGAGGATCAGGAAGACAATATCTGAAACCGAAACGTGTGAATAGATCATTAGTAGATGGATCCATTTTGATTTTTTGCCCCCTTCACAGTTTCTGATCTGTATTTGGTGCTCTTAATGAGATGTTTAAAGGCTTAATTTTTAGTTTTAAAAATCGTTCTTCGATCGTACATTAATCACACAAAAACTGAATGTAGATCCCTTTTAGTTGATAGAAAATCCTTTCGGCTAGTGATTAACAAAACTTTCAAAAACAAAAACGCAAGCTACTACCAACAGGTGTGGGATGCCGGATGTTTGTAAACAAAAGGCTGGCCACAGAATGGACCTCGCCAGGTTTTCCCACCGATTGTCTTCCAGCTGACGTTACCAAACCTTTGATCCATTACCGAAAGTAGGAGTGTCCCGAATCGTGCCCGCTCGTTAATCATTTCCACCGCCCCCCATACTCAAGCCATTTCGCATCACGTCGGACACATTTCGGAAATGGGTCTGTCCTGTCCGCCCGGCTACATCACTCCCAACATGTTTCGCTCACTGTCACGCGACAATTTTTCTGCGTTACATAAGTCCAGGTGACAGCAGAAGGCGTGAACAGTACAGATGGTTCGCACTCGGCTTGGACCCGTGCGCTTGGACATCACCGGCCACCATTCGCAACACAATTATCGCTCGTACAAGTCAGCGGAAGCTACTGCTGTTGTGTCACTTTCGATTTCCTTTTTCCGAGGTGACAATTTTTCCCACAAACACCCGCAATCTGATCACGGTAAAAAGCCGGACCAGCTATCGTCTGTGCATCTCTGGTCACCGCATTCATTCACAGCCTGCGCCACTTGGTAATTCTGATGGAAAATTGGCACTCCGAGGACACATGATCGAAACGTGCAGAGGTCACGACTGCGCGAACGTTGCGAATCGATCGAGTCGGAGTTTTTTTCAAACGGTCGAGAAATCGATGTCATTGAAACTGGGCAGTTCTTCGTACCGTGCGGGCGCTCTTTCACGCCCCAAGACACGCACCTACCCCGGGGTCTAAGCTTTTTTCTTCGTGCATCGCGCAATACCGCGACGTGTGAATATTTCGCTACTCGTTAGTCGAACACCGAAAGGAGAAAGAAAAGCAACCACTAAGCCGCTACGGGTGTGAAGAGGGGCAGAAGGTCGGTGTCCCCGTGTCCCTGCCAGCATCTGATTGACTTGAACCGAAACGAAAGCCGCAAACGACGACGACGACGACGACGACGTTGGAGTGCATAATTAACTTTCCCAAACATAGTCCAACGACCGGCCACCGAGTTCGAACGGGGGTCCGGTTTTTTCGTTGTGTTGTGCAGGTGTATCGGGTCCCAGTGAGCCAGCGACACCAGCGACGACAATTCACCATGACACAACGGCGCTTTTGCTGCCAGTTTCGGTGTGTATGTGTGTGTGTGTGCTGTCGAACGAAATTAAATCAGAATCGTGTCCACTCGCCAGCAAAACCAACGTGGGGACGCTTTTCCAAGAAAGTGTAACTATCGGTCGACCAATAATTTATTGTCGGTACGTAGGAAAGGCTCCCGCAAACGAAACTCCTCAATGTATGGCATCGAAACAGTACAACACATTTTGCAACACTTTATTGCGTCAAGCTGGTTAGGTTTTATGGTCCGGCTGGGATCTCTTGACACAAGTGAGTTGTTGGAAAGGAAAAGAAAAAACATCGGAAGTATTTTTCGTAACTTTATTGATTTTATACGCATACAAATGAAAAACAGCGCCATGAACAATATATTGATTTGCTATTTACAAAACTAGCCGAGAGAAGGATCCAACGCGAAATATTGATGTTATTTCTTTGTAGACTTACAAATACAAACAGCTGTTCTAGGAATCCTTAAATTGCATGTTCAAGTCATCAAAAGGACATTGTGACTGCAATAAACAAGCGTGCAATTAACTATACACGTTACAACGTTAACAGCATCAAAATCTGTTTTCTAAATCGGGTCTTTCGTCACAATAATAGACTAAAGGCTAAAAAACGTTGTTGAAGAAGTCCCAAAGATCAGCTCTGAGTTTAAATTGAAGTGTGTCAAATGTGAAAATAATTAAGTGCTTGAGTTAACTTTAAAGACTTCTTCTTTGCGTTCCATAGATATTTTTTCAATTAGAACGGCCTGGCCGTATTGCTACCATAGATATTGTTATAACTTATCAAATTTCTTTCTGAAAATCTAATACAAAAAATCCGTGGAAAATCTTTGAAGATTTATAAAAATTTGATGATAAAAAATGAAACTTTATGTTCATATATCTGGTTAAACAAGTCAAGATTTTAAACAAAATTCATTTGTAAAATACTTACTTACATCTAAGTACATTGCATTATGCTAGGAGAATGAATTTTCTTGAGCAATCTTCAACTCATCGCTTCAAACGCCTTAAATACGTTATTAGAGAAAATACCCATGAAATTCAATAATGAATCTGCTTCACGCTATTTTCCACACCTCATTGAAATAGCAGATAAACGCTCGGGCAGGAAAATTGAAGCTCAATTCAATTACCTACTATTCGTTAAGGTGAGAATATTTTCTCTGACCTTCTCCAATCAGGACCACAGAAACCATCATCCCTAGCATCGCACACTGACAGGCATGCTAACCGCACAAACCCCTTGTGCCATCATTGTAATCTGCTCAACGGCAAAAGGTTTCGCTCAAGCACTAAACTAAGTAAATGCACAATACCCCGTCATCATTAAAGATAAAGACGCCCGGTGGAAATCGAACTCTCCTTCAGCGGTGCACAAAGGTCAAAAGTCATTGGTGAGTGCATTTTTCACCCTTTTAACGTTCTCACGATGCTACACAATTGCGCACCGACAAGCACTAAACTAAGTAAATGCACAATACCCCGTCATCATTAAAGATAAAGACGCCCGGTGGAAATCGAACTCTCCTTCAGCGGTGCACAAAGGTCAAAAGTCATTGGTGAGTGCATTTTTCACCCTTTTAACGTTCTCACGATGCTACACAATTGCGCACCGAGCTGGATGCCACACTTCCGGTTCATTGTATCTTGCGACGCCTCCTCCTCATCCCATCTTCCTGCGAGGGTTGTACAAATGCTAGTGCAAAAGGAAGCAATAGCAGCATCATCATCATCATCTTCATTCCCTACAACGTTCCCTTCCGATCAAGTTCCGACGTCATCGTGTAGCCCTTTTCGGAAAATCGGACCCGAACGAAGGTTGTTCCGCTCGTAGGAAGGCTGGAAGACCGGCAGACAACCGGTCGTCGTAATTCACTTTCGCTTTCATCTTCCATCAGCGCCAGTGCCGAAGTAATCGCTTACCTCATGCCCACATCCCATCGCGGACAAAGAGAGAGAAAAACAACAACAAAACCGGGCTTCGTCACGCACGGTTCCTCTCGGTGCTAAACAGGCCTTCAGCTTTGCTAACCCTTAACGAGCCACGACAAGTACTGCCCAAACACACACACGCGCACGCAAACGCTCAACCTAAAATCTCGATCGTACCGATCGCGTACACGAGACGAGGTTCGTCACTTGCCTTTTTTTCTGAAAAGTTCTTTCGACGATGAGCATTGAAGTCTTTTGATGGTCGTGCTTTTCGTTCAGGATACTGATCTCCACGCGCTTCACCACTTCTTCCACCCGTTTTGCCACTTAAACTCCATCAGTTTCGGGGCGGAAAGACTTCAACGGTAACGATGTAATAAGTGACGAACCTGTCAGACCGCTCGCTTTCGTGTGCCGCGTGTTCGATTCGGGTGAAGATCATGTTTGTGTGGTGTCGTTGTCTTTTCACTCCCAGCTGCTGTAATTAATAGCATCGCGCGACAGGAAGAAAGTGGCACCAACCGGGGTTTGTGGTTCGGTGTGCGGGCGTACCGGAGGATCGAAACCGCGGGGACGCGTGTAACGCAACCGGTAACGTAACCGACAACCAAACCGTGGCCATTTTTGGGATCGCGGTGTGCGTTTCGACCGCCCGAGAGCGGGAATGGCGTACCGGTGATCACATATGGGTGATGGTGAAAATCCATCAGCATTATGGCATCGATATTTTCGTTTCCTTTTGCGCGTCCAGTGCCCCATACCCGGTGCGAACGGCCGGGAACGGGCGCGTATGAAGAGGCTGGAATTCGTGATCGATCATGATGATGGGGCATTAAACGAGAGCGAGCTGTATGCCAATTTTTCATTCTCCTGCACACGTCCAAGCGATGAAGTAATAACTGTTTTGGGCGCTTTTCTTTCTTTCAGTAGAAATAATGAAGACTTTAAAGAATGAAAGTGAAACAGTCCGCATGGAATAGGCTGAACCAACTACCTATTTTCTCTTTTGCACAACATAACACACTACTTCACCGACAAGATGCTCCGCATTCTCGTCGTAATTATTCACTTGAGCACATTAAAAACAACTCTTTTCTCAAAGATCGGTCACTCGCCGTAAGATCAATCGGATGCTAATTTGAGCACGAATTCCACAAATCGGTCGTGCTTCAAGGGCGTAGTAAAAGTCATCGGCACACGGTTGCCCTTTCGCTCCGCCGCCCGGTTGACGAGTATGAGCTTAGCAGAGCCACATTTAAGCGCAGACAGAAGTACCGTCCTCAGTGAAAAGCCACCATTAGTCCTCGCTCTTTTACCTTCCAGCCGGAGGAGGTCAATGAATACTTAATCATATGACGGAGTGACCGGTTTTCACGGGCCGGTCTACGGTGGTCAAACTCGCCAGACAAAATTACGCGTGGAACGCGTCTTGGACGATACTTGGGCAATCTAACGTTTCGTAGTCAAAGCAGATGCA
Source organism: Anopheles maculatus (assembly GCA_002091835.1). Lineage (NCBI taxonomy): Eukaryota > Metazoa > Arthropoda > Insecta > Diptera > Culicidae > Anopheles > Anopheles maculatus. The sequence continues at coordinate 142,568 of KZ062432.1, forward strand.
CCA
>KZ062433.1:0-15042 GCA_002091835.1 Anopheles maculatus
AGCCCTCGATAATGCGGAGTGGCCCTTCGGGTCTGGAATTTCCAACAGTTTCGGTTTCCCATTTCCTAAACCACCAACGCCCCTCCTATCAGCTGCACTTCTGCGCTGCCCATTAGAGCGAAGGCGATTAGGGCGGAAAGAACGATCCCAGCTCGGCAAAGAACTGTTACAGCAGTAAAAGAGCACACGCATATGCACGCGAAGGAGGGGGATGCGATAAAATGTAATGGAGCCATTTTCCTACGAGAGCCGGAATTTGACTGATTCCCTGGTGACATTCCCTGGTCGGCAGTCGGCGCAGTTGTCGGTCGTCGATGTTTGCGCGATCCAGCATCGACATTAGAATCGGAGCTGCTGCTGCTGCGGTTAACGATGCAAACGATGCGGCGCGGGCATAAATAATCTCGACCGGACGGCCGCTGACCTCATGATCATCACCCTGCCCGCCTGCTCCTTCTTCTCCTTCCAACTCAAAAGCCCTTGCCCTAGCCCGGGCAGGTTGTCTTCGATGTGCACCTCGGAACGGAACACGTACGATAAAATGTGTTTTTATTTTTATCGGTCCAACCTGGGGCCGCTTTCTTCGCGTCCCACCCCCCCCCCCCAGGGCGGGGAGGGTGTTGTGCTGGCGGTTAATTTATGCCGCGCTTGGATGGGTACGGGGAGGGGGGTTGGGAGGGAAATAAAACAGACAGAAAACAGGTTCATCCTGAAGGGAGGCCCTTTTTCGTGTTGCCCTATCGAGAATATTTCATGTGCGTTTTTTTTTTGTTGTTGTTTCTACTGGCAAGTGCTTTGATTCAATGTCTCTGTGTTCTTTGCTTCATTTGGGTGTTTTTTTTTTCTCTTCTTTCCCGTTTTTCAAAAGGTACGCCGTAGAAGCTTCCGCAGAAGCTAGCACATGCAGCAAACCTCCGGGGATCCAGCGCACATCTCTTCACCGTTTTACATGGCATGCATGTTATTATGCAATTTCGGTGTGTGTGCGCATCTGCAATGAGTGAAGATGCGATGATGCGGCAGGTTTTTATTTACCCTCTCCTATCCCGTTTTCCGCTTTCCCACCCAACGGTTCCCCGATCGTTCTTGTGTTGCGTTCCCGTTCATTGCACACGACAGCTCGGTTATTATCGGTCGGTTTTATTGCTATTTTCATTGCAATTGTTAGTGCCAGGGTTGGCGATGGCTTTTTGTTTGTGAGGGTTCTCTTTCTCGCCTTGCCTTTCTTCCCTTTTTCCCTCCCAATGTTCCACCGTTCTGTGCAAAAAGCAAAACAAAAAAAATAACATCCAGAAGAGAAAAGCACTCTCGTGAGCTTTTACACCGTGACAGGTTGCGATCGAGCGCTCGTGTGTGCAAGGCCCGGGTTTTGGAAGACAGGGGAAAGAAACGATCCTGTTTGCACGGGAATCCGGAATGAGGGCCCGGTACGGCTGATGCTAAAAATAATACGCAGCGTTTGAATGGTGCCACTTATGGCATGCTGATGGCGCTTGATGATAAGGCGTGCTGTTCGTACGTCCATCATCATCCGGGAACGTCCTGCTGGAATTAATAGCCCAGCGCTCTGGACACCCAAGATTCCCGTACGTTCGTTCCCTTTTTTGTTCGCAATAAAAGCTTTAAAAAACGCCAATAAAATAATAACTTTAAAAATAAATCACCTCACATTTTTCTATACGGTACGGGAAAGACTTCAACGCAAGCGACGAACCCTCATAATGGGTTGTGTTGGACGACAAATCCTAACCGTTCGACACGGAGGGAAGGAAACAACTTTAGCACACATTTAGCACAAACAAGAACCACCGGTCCCGGTACCGGGACAACGTACAAATTCCTCGTGCACAGCTTCACATTGACATGAAATGCATGTGACGGGTGAAATTAGCCTTAAACGATCACGGAGTTTTGTTCGAGTTCGGGTTTCCTTTACATTGTGTGTGTGTTTTTTTTTTTTTTTTCGCCACAACTAACTCATATACATCGATCATAAAACGGGCAAACAGGGTCACCTATGGGTGGCTAATCCCGAAACCCCCGAAACTGTCCGGTCCTATTGGCGTAAACAACCAATTTCTAACCGTTCCCTCCAAATCTCGCTGGCGGGGACGGAAAAGTTGACGGATGGCTTTCGTTCGCTCGTTTCGACTGATAGCTGTCAGCTCGCGGAACTGGAACTCGTGTGTTTACAAGCGTCCAAGGGACGAACCGCAGTGGAACAAAAATGGCCCCCGGGGAACAGTTTTACTACCGGGTGTGTAGGCTCCGGTTGAAAAATTCTCGTTTGGTGGCTTTTGTTTTTCACTCTGTTGCTCCGTTACCTTCAGATTCAGATGAGATTCAGATGAGAGGTGTGTGTATTTTGGGATAGGCAAAGGGATCTAGGTCAAATTGCGGCCAATTCGTCGAAACCCTGCTGTAAAACCATAAAAGGAAAGTGTGATTGTGTGTGACGCAAAATTCAACCGGGCGAAAGCAAATTTCGTTCGAAGCTTGAGATAAAGATAAATATTTCGTCCGAATTTATTCACTGCCATCTTTCTCCTCGAATTGCTTTATTTGCACCCACTCGCAAAAGGGTTTTGGTGCTTGGTTTGTGTCGGACATACACACACATACACACACCGGATGTTACTTTTACTCTGTTGTGTGATGTTGTTTGCGTACCGAGTTAACACACTCGACGGTGGGGATTGGAAGGTGAATGGTTGAGAGATGCTGGGAGAGTGCTGTGGGAGTGCTGGTGAGTGACCAGTGTCCAGTGATCATAACTGCAGCCAAGAAAGAAATATGTTGCATTTCTTATGACCTTGGCATTGACCAATAGGGCTAAACCATAGTTGGAGTAAGCAATGTCGAAGAACCCTTCGGTGAGCACTCTCAACAGTTTCTTGTAATTATTCAATTAGTTAGTAAAACTTTAGGTTCAAATTTATGCAGTTATTTAGGCAAATTGTGTTAAATTAATTTGAGCTTTAATATACTACATTATTGATTGTCAAATATTCTTTTACGCCTTATCACGAACAAATAATCGGGTTTCAAACTAGATCAGCGATATATTAAAGAGCTTTGATAGTCGAACCTACATAGGATTTTTTTTTTGTGTTTTTACCAAACAAAACACATTAATCAATGATATAAAACTATGCAACAAGTTGAGAGAAATAGGTACCAAATTTTCAGGTAAAATATTCATAAAAACCCTTCTTTTTGGCATACAAATTTAAACAGAATTCCGAAACCTAGCCAAATATCCTAAAATAACACAAAACTTATTAGAAAACAAAAAAAAAATGCTCAAGGTTAATAAACCTACGTCAGGTAAAATAGTAAAGTTTCAAGAATTTATATTGAGGCATAGGAATGGCCTAAATAAGGATAAAAATCAGGGCAATTTGCAATACGAAAGAAGCAACATAACATCCTTCAAAAAATGTAACGAAAAACACTCAGACCCTTTGTAAATAAAGGAAAAGAAGGACTGAAAGAATGAAATCCTCAATACATAACGTTTAATTTTTATATATCACACATTTTTCAATAAAATGGTAAAATAAAAATTGTAAATAGACTCCGAGATCTTTCGCTAAAACTTGCCGGTCTTAGCATCAAAGAAACGCCGATCTTTCACCCAACAGCGGTATATCAATAAGTCTCGTCTAGTATTGAATGGCAAGCTCGGTATACAAGGACGTTAGGTCAAGAAAAAGGAGAATATGTGTAAACAACATTACTTTTCCTTCTTGAAGATCCTCACATAGTTTAAAAACAAAAATGTCTAATAACACATGGTCTAGAGAATTCAGTAGGATTTCTTGAAGAACAGCTTTAAGAACTAGCTGTGTAAAGACTATGTCATGGAAGAATGCACCTAATCCTTACCCAAAACCGTGAGCCAATTTTCGTAACGTAAAATCGTCGTATTGAAAGGACTCGCGAGTCTCGCTTCTACCCGTATGTTTACCATATTTTAATAAGATGTTTTCAAGCATATTGAGATCAAACGTTCATATGTTCTGCCTTCAACCATCCCATCAGCCACTGATACCACTTCATGCACACATGATTGCCGCCTTTATTACATGTAATATCGTTCATTTCCTTCCACAGCACTCATTTTTCCATCAATTACAAAAGGGTTAAGAAGATTGGCTACCACCATCCCTGTGCGTTGTACGCTGCCTGCCCGTGTGCTGCACTTGATTAATTGAACTCGGTCAATCGTATTCCGACGCTAGGAATGTGCCGGAGCTTCTCTTCCGCAAAGTCTATTTTTCGCCACCGCGGTTGTGCACAAAGGAAAGCAAACGGATGGATCTTTCTGTAACTGCTCCGAAACCAGTCGTAGCATAATGCTTCATTGTGCACACACACACACACACACACACACACACACGTCAAGCGCTATTCCCCACGGGCACGGGTCGATCGCATTGAAATTGCATCCAATTTCATGTTTCTTACCACTTTTTGGGTTCCTCCTCCTTAATTCACGCTTTCCTGCATCGCGCCTCGAACTGCGATGGCTACGAAAGCCTACGCGCCATGTATGACGAGCCACCGATCTCGTGGCCGTCTTCCCGGATCGTGGCCGCGTACCGTGTACGTACGTGGGACCCATACCAACGAGCCGCTGGGCCTGATTGAGAATTCAGCGTGCCCGCCCAGCCCGGGATTCAACAAAACGGGCGCGAGTGAAAAGCGAAAGACATTCTTTAATGCATCGCAATTTAGCGAACGATAATCTTGGCCAGACTGGCGAACGTGCGCACCCGTGCAAAAGGTCCCAGAATCATGATCGGTCGCAAGCGTGAAGCGAACCAGGAACAAACGATCGATTGGCAATTGTGTCCAACGCCGGCACACAGGTGTCATTCCGTTTTGTACAAGAAGTGATGCTTTTTGCACGATTGCTCTTGCACCCCGCTAGACTGGACAACCCGGGCAGCATCGGTTAAAGGTCATGATCAATCATGGCCGGTGCTCGCTTCCAATCAAGCCAGTTTTGATGGCAAGAATCGAACTAGCCGGCTGAGGGACAGCACTGATAAATGAGGTGCGCTTTGTAGGGAGAAATTGAAATCGGTCTGTCCGGACGGTTGGATGCCGATGTGGACCAGTTTCTACCCCTCGGGTTGCCGATTGTGGTCCACCGACCAGGAAAGCAAGCCATCCAACTACAGCAGTAACTGTACGGGCGTGGGTTATAAATCAGAATGCAATTATTTATTCATTGTTTACTATTTGTTTGCCATTCCGCTTAACGATTCAATTCGATCCAACTAGGAAATTGCGGAAAGCGATCGCAAGAGGAGCGTAAAGAATGTTTTGCACTATTATTGAAGCTTGTTTAATTGTCCCGGTAGGGTAGTTGCTACGGTTTTATGGATTTTGTAGGAAGAGAATCAATTAAATGGAAGAGTTGGTTTAACGATATATACTATTAAGAGTAAGATTGGGGTATTTTAAAGACTCTTTGTTGACATAACAAAGGAATGATGTTTTCTGATGAAATATAGCGTAGCTTCTTAAGTCTTTAATGAAATTAAATGATACACTCTCTTCTAAACGAACTTTTTCCAAAATTTAAAGAAGCAAACATGTTCCGGGATGAGGCTAAAGAACGAGAAGGAAATGCCTTGTCTCCTTCTTCACTGGCTCTACAACCTCGGGAGGTCTTGGCCTGCTATTTCTAGCTTTCTATGACTTGGTTTTACCCGTAGCTCGATAGTCAGTCCTGCGTACGGGGATGCGGTCCGCCGGGATTCGAACCCCGGTTCTGCCGTGTGAAGACCGGCGCCGTTATCGTATACAGTGTGTTAGAGAAGACAGAACAAAGATAAACTACAACGAAAAGAAAACTGCTAAACAAGAGTATGTAACACATTCATTTTATAATAAATATAACTAATTTCAACTCAAATTTACACTCTTTTATACCAATCTACCTAGCCAGTTCTTTATGAATTAAAAAAATAATTTAAGTTTACCTAATCGTTACGGCACCACTCTAAACCCAGATACATAAATTTCAAACACCGTTCAATGATTAAAAACTGATCATCAATTTTAATTTGCTTTTCCTGTACCTTTGTTCCCTTGCGACAATCACGCACAATCAATCCAATACTTGCCCTTTCATTCTAACACCGGCATCTTCCAGTGTTTCCCGCCGAAAATCCGATTTCACGCCGGACACTCAAACTCAACCGAAAGCCAACCACAGAACATCGGTTGCGAGCATTGCTTGCTAATTAAGTTTATTTATGATGGAAAGCTGCACGCGCGCATATATACAACGGTTGAATGGGTACGTGATTAAGAACGAATTTGCGAACTTGCGACCGACAAGAATACCAAAATGGACGACCGTTTTTGTTTGGTAGGATAGGGGAAAAGCTCTATAGGGAAGGCGAGCCCGAGCGGTACTTTAGTGCGTCCGCCAGCTTAATCACACAGCTTGCGGTCGCGTAATTAATGCGCGAAAAGAGGAAGATTTAAGCAAAACACACACACACACTCGGACGCTGTAAGCAAAATTGTCTTCTGGTGAAATTGGATTGCGTTTCTTTAGCCCAAAAGAGAGAAGCAAAAGCAGGAAGCAAGATCGAAAAAAAGGGCACAACCGCACACAACACCGCCACAGATATATGACGATCAGATATTGTACCGGGGGCGTGTACCAACGCGGACGACACACTGCCCAGCCACGGAAGAAGGATTCGTTCCCTTCTGTTCACGCTCGTTCGGGGGTCAACAGCCGTTGCCGATGCCTTCCGGCGATTCCGTCCCAATCGGAACGGAACCCTCCGTACACATACGCCGAGATGCCGAGAAGGTGCAGAATTCGTAGACGAATCGTGTGAAATGTTACCACCGCGTGCCACCGTGTTGGCTTTGGTTGCGATTTTATTTTTTTTTTTGTGTTTTTATAGGGCAAAACCCTCCGTTCGCATGTTCGTATTATAATTTACACGAACCGTTTGCATAAATTAATCCCGACCCGATGTAAAATACGACCAACCAGAATGTGTGCTTGGGTCTTGCTGGGTCGGCGATCTTCATCCGATCGGTTCCTGGTGCGAATGACCCAGGGCGAATGGTTGGTGAGCGAATCTAAAGGGTTGTGGTGGAGAGGTTTCGAGGCGGCCAACATGTCATCATACAGTTGCGAAATATGTTGTCCGGAGGAAATAGGTACCGGGGTCCGGTGAGGCTCGATAGATCGTAGATCGTAGGCCGAGAAGTATGGTGAGCTATTAAAAATCATGGAGTTGCGAATTTCTGCTTGGACAGTGCTGCAAATTGGCTTCAGCTTTATCCTCGGTAGGTGTCAGACTAAGAATCAGAACGTCAGAAGACGTCGACGTCGTCGATACACTAGCAAAGAGAGAAAAAGAAAACAGTGTGAAAGTGTTTTCAGCCTATCTGCGCTCTGCTTCTAAAGCAACCCATGGGTATGATGGGCTTGATCGTGAGCTTCAGCATAGTTACGATCACGATTCTCGTTCAACGACAAGCACCGGATCTTTGGCCCGGGCACAGAATGACAGAGGGGAAACCATGGTCGAACCACGTCCCATCGATACGAGCTCACGATAACCTACTTTCGTAAGGGAAAAAGGCTTTCAAACTGTACACGAAATATACGATACGGATCGTGTCGCCAGGGTGGGTGGTAATGTATTTAATAGCCCAGGGGAACGCGATTCGCTCTCGATTTGATACCCTTCAATTTAGCATTACAGCATGGTTAAATGATTTGAAATAGAAAAAGAAGCATTGGAGAAGAATATGGAGTCTTCAGATGCTCCAGAGGATAGTGAAATATAATCCTATGATCCTCGGTCGTAACATTAATAGTCACACTATTGTCGTAGTCCATCTTTAGTTATTGAATTTTCTGGCTCCACTGACAAATATGCAGGTTTCGCCTAACAGACTATCGGATCTGCTATCTTTTTAAATACCAATAATACTACTACAGTAACTAGAAACGCCTGGGATCAAATCTAGAATAGATCATGAATTCTAGGGCTGTTTATTCATCGACTGGTTAATTTATTTCACACCTAGTAAATTATTGGGCAATGCGAATTAGAAATAGTTTTTAGTGACCTTGCTAAAATTTAGTTAATTCTTTAATTTCTAATGATCTAAAACAAGCTTTCCTGCAACTACTGTTTTCTTTTTGTATCTAAATAATTTCTTTCTAAATATTCCATAAAGACTTTGACACTAAAGCCTTGGAAAATCTTGACCTATAATTTCTAAGTTATAAGTTAATTAATAAGTTTTCTTGAAATTATATTCAATAATAGCTTTAAATTCTGTTCCAGTTCTTGTTTTTAAACAACCATAATTCGAAGTCATACACTAGACTCTCTAGCCGATAGTTCTGGAACAAATTTTTAAAATAATCTATCAAAAATCTTGAACCAAACTTAATCCACAAGCTTCACCAAACGCTGTAAGTGTGATTAAGTGCGCGACCAACACAAATCTAGCCTGTGTTGGAGCGACCGAGCAACATGACCACTGGGTGAAAGACACGACTTTGACTTTGACCGACTGAACGAAAGAAAGTGCGATTGAATCGTGAGACATGCGACGCAAGAGAAAAAACAACACAACCACTTACCACCTTCAGCACCCACTGGCCAATGGTTACTACCCGTTCCCCATTTGCTTCTAGCACCTTTCGCTGGCCACGCGTGCCATCCACAACCCTCCAGCCCATCGTCACGTCACGAGGCAAATGAGGCTCGAATGGGGCGCGTTGATGGCGCCACATAATAAATTGTTTTGGCCACATGAAATATTCATTATCGACCAGCTGGGAAGAAGTGCATCATACGAGCGGCTGTGCACGGGGAAAGGACGATGATTCCCAAGCACACCAGGCAAATCGGGCTCAATCTAATAGGTCTATGATCTTTGTAGGTTGCTGTCGACGCGGTCAATGATTATAATTATGCAACTTATATATTTTTTTAATCGCTTTAAAGAGTCACCCATTAGCTGGGATGGATGTGCAACACAACGGGAACACTTGGCGGAACACAAATGCGGTCGCTGGGAACTGGGACTGGAACAGGAAACCGGGAAGAGCGTAGCAGGGAAAATGGTCCCAACCGACTTGCCCAAAATGAGGTCGTCGATGCACTTTTATTCTTGGACAAACAAGTTTTCTGCATCGCACCGTACCGACGGACCAGGCCGACGAGGTCCGCGAGATTGGTTTGATAGACGGGGTGGTGTTTATGTTTGCCCGGATTATGACCCAAGCGCAAAGCGGCACCACGACCACGGAGAGCGGATGTATGTTAACTATCTAAAGAATGAACCCGAACGGTTTACGCGGCAGTGTGATCATAATTTTCCGCCAATTACGTGACACCATTCCATCACTGCCAGCGGACATATTGGGTCAGCTGGAAAAGGGATAAAGAATTTTAGAGTTTTGCTGGAAAAGAAATACTTTGCTCTCCTTAATAGGTCCTGAATTATTTTAAGATTCCAGTTCCTTGGCTCCATATTTTTGGGTACGATTTCAAAAGTAGCAACAAATACGGAGTATTTAAAAGTTCAATATGAGTTAATAACTTTGATTGAAAACAACACATGGCCTGGTGTCCAATCCGTTTCCAGGAAACTCGGTCCATGGCTCCTCCATCCCCGGCTGCATCCGATATCCCTCAGGTTAGACTCCACTTGATCCAGCCAACGAGCTCGCTGGGCTCCTCTACGCCTCGTGCCGAACGGGTCGCTGACGAGCACCTTCCTGGCAGGGCATGAGTCCGGCATCCTCATCGCGTGGCCCAACCAGCGTATCCTTCCGGCTTTGACAACCGTCAGGATGTCTGCATCGTCAAACAGCTCAGCTAGCTCGTGGTTCATTCTCCTTCTCCACACGCCCTGCTCGCACACACCGCCAAAACCCGCCGTTCGAAAATGGCGAGTGCATTGGCGTCCTCCGCCAGCATAGTCCAGGACTCGTGCCCGTAGAGGACTACCGGCCGTATCACTGTGCGATATATGGCGCATTTCTTGCGTTGTTGGAGTCTTCTGGATCTCAGGAGTTTGTGGAGCCCATAGTAGGCACGATTCCCCTGAACAATGCACCTTCGGATTTCGCTGCTTACGTTGTTATCCGAAGTTACGATCGTGCCAAGGTAGCAAAACTCCTGTACTACCTCGAGATCGTTGCCGTCAACCAATACTCTGCTTCCGAGTCGTGCTCTATCACGGTCAGAGCCTCCGGCAAGCAGGTACTTTGTCTTCGTCGCATCCAATCCAATCCTATCGGCCTTACTTACTTACCTACTAACTTATCGAACAATGCAACCACTTGACGGTCATGGCCTGCTGCAACAATGTTCGATGCAGCTCACGGTCTATCTCCTTCGTCTGCCATCAAATATCCGTACCCTTAGACGGGTTAGATCGCTCGCTGTCATTTTCGTGACATGACCAGCCCAACGGAGCCTGTCGAGTCTAATTCGCTGTACGAGGTGATTGTACAGCTCGTTGTTAAGTCCTTCCACTTAATAGTTGCTCTTAAATTTTGCGCAAGAAATCACAGGAACAATTTGATCATTTCTCTTAACCCAAACTACACGCCAGTATCAGTTTTGGAAACACATTTATTTTCTGGTTTTGTTTTGTTCTGTTTTTTGTTTTTTTTTACTTTTTGCAATAATAGCATATCCATTCCTTACGGACAAAATATCATCGGTACGTCAGTTGAATCATTATTACTTTTGCTTTGGTTTTGCGGTTTGCTTATGTTATGTTTGCATGTTCGTTTTGTTGTTGTCGTTTTGTTTTTCATTAGCAAGGACTCAGGAAGAAGGATCTAAACGGGAGATCTAAAGGAACGCTTGGGAGCAGAAGAAGCATGTGGGGAAGAGAAGAGATGGAAAATAGGGCTCAAAATTTCACTCGCATCATGTCGTCTATCTTGTTGCTTTGTGCTTCTAGGTTCTTTGCTGTTATTTGTGCATACCCCAAAGAATCGTTAAGGGAAGTTTGACAATTGCACTAAATAGTAAATAGAGTGAACATACCACTGGAACTTATCTTACTCTTTACATTATTTGGGAGCACTTCCCAAACACGATTAAGGATGGAAGAGAGGGATTGTTATATTGTTTAGCTAAATTAATAAAAAGTAACTACTGCAACAAAAAAAAAACCTCTTAAAGAACATAAATGCTTTTTACTGCATATCTCGTTTAACCAAAAACACAAAACACAAACAGAAAGACAGGAAGGACAGCAAACCCCAGTCCTTTGCCTCTCTGCAAGCCTCTTATCGGTCGATAGGAAAGCAGATCCATCCATCGCAATGGAAGGGACAAACAGCATTCTATTCTTGACCCGGAAGCCTCATCGCTTTTGTGCAGTATTTGAAGTGCTTTGTTTTTCCCTTCCTACTGCTAGGACCGGATGTACCCTCGGTACGGAATGTTTCATTAGTTTCTGAGCAGATAAGAGCAGCAGCAGTAAAAGCAACCGAAACAAAACAAAAACCAGGACAGGAATGTCATTGGAATGCAGCACGAAACGGACGCATACCACACACGATAAGACATGTTGATGATGATGACGAGAATGAGGATGAGGATGCATTGTGCGTGAGTGATGATGGATTGCTTTGATTCCTTTGCTAGCTTCTTCCTCCTTTCGGGAGAGAATTCGTTTCGATTCGATGCGTTCACTAGGGCTGGTGGTGTATGGTATACGCGTTTACATGTAAATAGAGATACGATACGATTATGGTAAGGTTTGATCGTCTTAAATTAAAGCGTTTTTTTTTTGGTTTAAGTTTTTAAATGGATACAGGATACAGCTCTACACTAGAGCTCTCTCATATCTCCTTCCGGTATGAGTATGAGGATCGAGCTTCCTGGTGCTCCATTCTCCAGGCGGTGGTACACAATCGTGGATAGAGGATATAGTAGCGCATGCGCCAGTGCAGACTACAGAGAGAGTTGTCTGAAAGCAGGTAACATGTGTAGAATGAACATCTAAAGTAAGCCACTCCGTTTGCGATGTGCGAGCATTAGAAGCTAACGGGGTCTACATAATATTTGCAGAACGAAAACATTCGGAAGCAGAAGCGCAGATTATATAGTATTTAGGGGTGAAACAAATATTGGAAAGCTTCGTGTTAGTGGGAATTCAAGTAGGAGCCTCAATAAACTACTAGCAATGCAGGGTTTCTATATCACATGAAGCCATCAAAACGTGTTAATTCATTCCGCTTGGGTGGATTAATATTCCTGGCTTTTCCTTTTCTTTGTACCGTACCGTGTACACCTTGTTTTTCATTGGTTCTATGGACAGATGTCTATGCTTGTTTTATTTTTATTTTTTGGCTGGATAAATATGCGCTCTCGTTGTGCGGAAGGGCGTTGATGTTGTTTGGTTAGCATAAATCTTCGGAATATACTGGTAATACTTTACTGATGAAACAGAGAAACTCAACTAACATACTGCGTGTTCCGTTTGCATTGTGTTGCTCATTCCGTGTTCCGGAGATTGATTCCGTTTTGCTCTAGCCGAACTGTTTGTTTGATAAATGCGATTAGATATGCGAATGTTAACGTACGCAAGCGAATTGTTCTGGTAAAACCTTTCTTCTTTGCCTTGCTGCTCTTATACCATCCAACATTACATTTACATACACTCATACACACACACACATTCTGGTTCAAAGATACATACATATGGACACCACGGTTCGAGGGATTTCCTAAAGCATCTCTAGACGGATTGATGGCTCTTGGTTGCGATTTTGTTTTCATAGTTTTTGTTCGGTCGTGAGATAGAATGTAAAGATTTATGCACTTCCCGGATCCAGAGTTCCGGAACTCCTCTCGGTTTGCACTAAATGGGTATATGGTTAATATAGTAGTGCGGCGCACTGTGTACTGTTTCTGTGTGTGTATGTATAAATATGCTTTAAGGTATTTGCTTTTCTTTATGGGAAATATAGCGCGATCTGCTAACTGTGCCCGATGTCCTTCGCCCGCATATGTAGCATGCATATATACCTGGGAATAAATATCCGTTTCCGATTCCTATACTGTGCTTCTTGCTTTCGACTACCGGAAAAAGGCATGGTTACATGGTTTAGTTGTCAATATAGTAGCAGCATCATTCACCGCTAAACGATACCGTACAAAGTACCGCGATACATTCAGTCCACTGCTGAGATTCTCCCTCTTACTTTACCACCGCTAACAGCTAAATAAACGAGTTTCACGTTCGATTTTTCCGCCCCCTCTCCACACTCTTAACGTCATTAAATTGATGCGCTGTACCGAAAAAGGAACTTAGCTCGATTAATGTGCGATCGAACGATCCGGATGGGTGGCAAGCATCATAATATTGTTTGATTATTCTCTACGCTGTCTTTGCTGCCCTTTTCTCTTCTATCACACTAGCAGTTCGGTTGGACTTTTGATTAACTTATTCAGAGAATGCACATGAATTGCCCAAACAACGATCGTGTCATACGATCCGCAGAATGTATCAAAAATATGTTCGAGGCGTTTCACTAGTTTCCGGTACCGGGTATTTGTAATACAATTTACAGAAAGCATCATAAATGCTACGAGTTTGTGCTTCAGTACTATCAAATGTAAGCTTTCCGAAAGAATCGCGATTGTTTGTGAGCTAATCTTGCAAACTATCACCCGAAACTGAAATACTTATTGATTTCATAAGGGGGGGGGGGGGGAACTTGGTTTTTTTTTCCGCCCTTCTTTTTTCTGCTGCTGATGCTGGCGGTGGCACAAAGCGCACAGCGACTATGTGTATGAACATTTGGACTACAGCGAAATTTGGCGATTAACTCTAAACATAAATGAGCACTTTGATTCCCGTTTTGCTGCTTTCCTTTTCGTCTTTAAACTAAATCTATCGACTAAGCCCTAGCTGCATGTGCTTGTGCGTGTATTCGTCCTACACGGACGACTGTCTCTCAGGACCGTGGACCGCGATTTATCTCTCTCGGAAGGATAGGCGGACGATCTTGGAGACGCGCGTGTTTGGGTCGGTGTGGTTTATCATTTTCTACAGTTACATACCTAGCGACTACGCGATCAACAATTGTAAGCAACGTTCGGTATATGTATCCTTTTAACTATCCGAAGCTCTGAATCCCCGCGGACATTCCATTCCGCCCGAGGGTAGCATCTTTGTGCGAGCGGTTTTTTTGTTTTTTTTTCTGCCACCATTTTACGTGCCGTTTGTGCCGTGTCTTTGTTTACAGATTCGTCTCCGTTCGATGCGGATTGATCGGGTACTTGTGACTGTTGCCGTACACATTGCCGGCGGACGTACTGCCCGCCCCAGTATGGAGCTGATGGTAGGAAGCTGTTGTCTTTGTTTACAGATTCGGCTCCGTTCGATGCGGATTGATCGGGTACTTGTGACTGTTGCCGTACACATTGCCGGCGGACGTACTGCCCGCCCCAGTATGGAGCTGATGGTAGGAAGCTGTCTGCTGTGCTACCGCCATCCCAGGAAACAGTCCCTTGCAAGGATCTCGCACCGGCCGATCCTCATTGCGTCCATTACCTTTTACGCTGGAAGCAGACGATGAAATTAGCGACTGCCGGCGAGTGTGCACGGTGGACCATTCGTTTTGCTTCAGCAAAAACTGTTTTACGTTGTACTCCATCTGCGCCAGATCGACGCTGCTACTGTCGTCATCGTCGTCGTGATCGGCCGGCCCGGAATGGTCCAGCGACAGCCGGTTCGCTTCGTCTATGAGGCACTCGGTAAGCGCACTGTCCCGTAGCATGGTGCTACCCTTCCGGATCGCACCCAGCCCAGCACTGGAGACGCTGGTAGTTGTATTGCTGTTGTAGTCCAGCACGGATGGACCGGCCGTGCTGGTCAAACTACTGCTGAGATTGTTGTTGTACCCATGCTTAACGCCAGCGCTCGCTTTGGATGCGGTCGTCATACCACCGTGATGTTGAGCAAAGGATGAGCTTCCGTACCCGGCCATACCGAGAC
>KZ062433.1:37748-49413 GCA_002091835.1 Anopheles maculatus
CCAGCCCACCGGAGCCTGGCGAGCCTAATTCGCTGCATGATGGTGAGTTCACCGTACAGCTCATAGAACTCGTCATTGTAGCGGCTCCTCCATTGTCCTTCCACACATACGGGGCCAAAAATCCTTCTGAGCATCTTCCTCTCGAATGCGGCTAAGAGGGTTTCGTCAGTTTTGGACAAAGTCCATGTCTCAGAGGCGTATGTGAGTACTGGGACTATAAAGGTTTTGTACAGTTCCAGCTTCGTCCGTCGCGACAGGTATTTTGAGTGAAGAAGTTTCCTCAGGCTGTAGTATGACCGGTAGGCAGCCAGCACCCTTGCGCGCAATTCAACTTCTATGTTGTTATCGGTGCTGACTTTTGACCCCAGAGAGGTGAAGTTCCGGACGACTTCAAAGGTGCGATCACCTATCTGTACATCACCCCTGCGTAAATCAGTGTTTGTTAGCAGGGCCGCTGGTGGTGCCACCATCATTTTGGTTTTTGCCTCGTTGATCTCCAACCCGAGGTTCAGTGCCGCATGCTCGATCCTTTGGTAAGCTTCTGCTACATAGGAGAGCCTCAAACCAATGATGTCTATGTCATCAGCGTATGCCAGGATCTGGAGTGACTTATAGAAGATGGTCCCCGAAATTTCCACCTCCGAGTCTCGGATGGCCCTCTCTAGCGCCAGATTGAATAGGAGGCAAGCAAACCCGTCTCCCTGGCTCAGGCCCTTGGTGGTAGCAAAGGGTCCTGAGAGTTTTCCATCCACCTTCACCTGGCATGTAATGTTGGTCATTGTCATACGTACAAGCCTGGTAAGCTTGGCCGGGATTCCAAATGAGCTCATTGCGTCGTATAGTTTTACCCTGGCTATGCTGAAAACTGGATTTAGATATAGTAATAGAGAGCATAGAAATTGAACAGAACAGTTAAATAGAAAGGGATTTTAAAGTTATTCTATAAAAGCTGTTCTTCACAGACAGTCGTACGGTGCAAGCACTAAATCGAGTCGGATAATCCGGTTGTCTCGATTATCCATGCGCCATTGTGCCAGTGGCGTAATATTAAGTGAATAAAAAGCAACACGTTTCTAGCTTCCATTTTTGAAAGATTAAAGAACTATTTCACATTAGTTTGTTGCTACTCAAGCTAGGTCAGTAACAAGAGTATTATGTCCATTAAATTATTTTATTTCATACAAGCTTAAGCCTTTTTTATTATCTTCCAACCTTTTGGCGTAGTGGCTCTTGATAATTAGAATAAAATAACTTTCATATGTACCCGATTGTACGACAATTCTATCATCGTTGTTAATATTTGTGCTGATAACTGTTACCTGGAACTGTTTAAAAATTAACTGTAATCAACAAAATTTTTCACCACATTAATGCCATTTTGAATACAAAGAAGGAATGGCTTTACGCCATCATTCAATCCTGTTTATGGTAATGTGCTACCGTCTACAGTCCGCTTAATGTTTCCAGTTTTCTCACTCAACCCACCGCATCGGTTACGGTCTGCTGGACATCGAAACTTTATTTTGTAGGTCAAGAAGTAGATTTAAAACATGATTCAGGAGTTTCCTCTACAGAGCGACCCTCCCACGCCGACCTTCCTTTTTTCAACGGAAGCTGAGTTTACAAAGTGATTATTTTGTTTGTAATGATTTGCCACTTTTCCTGCATGCTTCGCACTGTTGTAGTCAGCACATTTTTTGCCAGCTCTCGAACGTCGGATACCACTGTGTTTTTAATGATTGGTTAAGGGCAGGTTTGAACAACAGCAACAACAAAAAACTGTCCGATGTAATGTACTTGACGTTGAGCACGGTGCAAATGGAAATGCACCGTACCGAAAACCTCTGAGGGGATGAAATTTTCTTTTTAAACTGCTCCTTCCACCGGGCACCGGAAGCGAGACACATCGGTTGAAGTGCTACATTGGTGCTGATGCGACGTAAATGATGCGACGGTATGTATTTCTTAAGGACACTCCTTAAATGCTCTTCTTATAACCCTAAAGCTCGTACGCTAGGGTGAAAACTATACACGTTGTTGCCAGTGCCCAGAATAAAAACCATTTCCATCCGTCCATATTGGTCCGTCCGTTTCCACAGTATTGTTAAAGGACAACCTCCTCCTAAAGGACGGTTCCGCTTACTTGAGCGAATCATCGATACATCGATGTGAATAGACGGCGTTATACATTTTTGCACCTTTCAGTATGGATGACAACGTCGGGCCAAAAATGGCATATCCAACCCACTTGCTTTGATTGCCGGTAACAAACGCTCCGGCACATGTATGTAGCGAGAGCGCATTGCAACCGGCACAATCTCCATCTTCTGCCAGCAACTTCCTGTTTGCTGTAATGCCGGGACGGGACGGGGCAGGTTTGTTTTGCTTCCCGCTTTTCCCGGGAACGTTCCAATTTTTCGGATCACTGAAGCAAAGGGACGAAAGGTCGACGACACTTATTCTGCTTCAGTGGACCATCGGATTGTCGTTTCGGCAACGGAAATATGCCTTCCAGTAGGCGACACAATTACCGTTGTGGCCCGGCGCGCTAGCGATAACAAGCGCGCGAATCCGATTGTACGTGGGGGGGGGGTGTTTTATTCGATGTGCTCTTGTGACTGAGATCCCTTAAGCCCTTTCACCCATTCCAGTGGCACTGGAACACTAGTAACAGTCCTGGACCATGTGACCAACTGTAGGGGACCTCAATGATATCGGTTGAACGAGCTAAGATTATTGTCTTTAAATACTGTTGTTTTTTATATTATATATAGATTTCATTCAAAATGTTTAAGTAAGTATAAAATTTTGCTTTTTAATTTAAGAGAATTACGTTCGAAAACTGTTAGAAAACTTTTTTTAAAATCACCTATTTCTAATTTAACCATTTTTTCCGCAATGTCACCAAAACCAATGTGAAATGGACAGAAACAAATAGCGCTCCATTCCATCCGATTGTTCAATAAATCAATTTCAACCTGCTGCCCGTAATGGCAGCTCGCACCCCGTTGAAAAGATAAGCGACCCCATTTTTTGTGGCCTTGCAAACTGGTGGCGAGAAAAGCGAGATGAACTCAACCGGTGCGGTGCCCTATTTCTGTCCGAACCCACAAGCTACAACTCCGGCTAGAGGTTTCTGGTGCTGTGGTAGCAGAGGAAAATATGGAAAATTCACTGATCAAACAACCACCCCTCGACAACCGAATGACGGATGCTGTGAAGTGGTAGGATAAACACACAACCATCCCTTGCTACGTCGAGGGTTGGTGAGATCGAACAAAATGGAGACCCTTTTGGGGATGAGATACCGAGTCACCCTCAGCTCCCATCCGTTTGTTACCCGGCGCGGGTGCAATCGTGTGCAAAAACTGGATCAATACTTCAATACCCAATCCAACAGGTTGGATGTGTGTTGGTTTTATAATCAATAAAAATCAATACAATAACATAAAACGGAATGCGGGTTGGGAATGGATGTTCACGGAAACGTGAACGTTTCGAAAGGGGTTGGGAAATGGTTGAATGAGAGGGTGAGAGAGAGTGTGCGTTTTCTGACAGGATGAAGACATTTTGATTTTGCATCTTAAATGGAGCATGAAACCAATGGGACAGGAATAGGATAAAAGATACAAGCACGGTTGGTATATGATTATCCTTCGTTGTATTGTGCAGGGAAATATGATTTTGTGGAAATAGGTTTATACATAAAATGAATTACTTTATATTATGCTTTCTACTGCTCCTCTGTGATTTAATTTGCCCATCGTTGAACAATCAATTCTGGTCCGAAAGAGATTCGATATCCGTTTCTGCCGAAATGAAGACCAATGTCATCGGATCACACCAAGATTGCTCAGTATTTTTCTTCAATTTCTCGTTCTTGTAATTTAAAATAGCATTCTATTTTCCTCTGGAATTCTTTTCTAGCGTTTGTTGATTGCAATGCATCAACAATGGTCCACAAAGAAGGTGATGTAGAACATTAGGAACAACGTTCTAACTCCAAAGTTCCAGAATTTCTGAGTGCATTAGTATAAAGTTCAAATGCATCCATTGCATAGTTTGAACCGGGTACTAAATGATTAAAATCTTCATTTTACGTTGGAATATTTGCTGAGAACTTAGAAATTAGATCCAGTAAGATCTAAATACCGCATGTCCCAAAGATTAGGAATTACAACACATGAAATAAGAAGTTTTTAACGATATCACATTCATACATCTACTAAACTTTCTTCTCGTACGATAGATAGCTCTTTTTTGAGAAGCTCGAATGCCTCCAAAAAAAGACCACTCAAACGAGAAATTATTATTGGCCCTGACAAGCTTAAGCTGCTGTACAACGCATATCCGATTTGCGGCAATCCAATCACGTGACGATTCTTATTAACATGCTTCAATTGTACTTTTTGTTGTTTGCTCATCCCATTTGCATCGGGACCGCTCGGGATGACATCACCCATCCACATGACGCCGATCATCAGCATCATCATCACCACCACAATGTCCTTCAATATTCTCCGAAAACTGGTTCGAGCACATTCATTTGCGCTTCATTTTCTCACTGGCGCCCCCGAAATTGTTACCCCGCATTCAAAACGAGTGAGTCATCCGGCGGTTTACCATCCACACAACCATCCCCTGAGGAAACGCCCGCCATCGACTTCCCGGTTCAAGTTCAGGCGAAACATTTGGGCAGCGGCCAGCAGAAACATCTCGGCCAGCTGTGAATCTCGGCCGATAAATGTGTCCGTTCGTGCCCCGAGCCAATTCGATTCCATGTTGCTGGCGGCTAGAAGACTAGCCACGCGTAGTGATGGCGTTAGAGCGGACAGAAGGTACAAATGGAGCCGGAGAACGGGGAAAATCAAGCATGAACAGTGTGTTACTAATCGAATCATGTTCATTTCGTTCTGGAGCGTCCCAGATTGAGGTCAAACCGAACACAATTTGCCTGCTGATTCAGAACTCGCTTCAAGCTTCGTACACTGTTGGATACGGTACTCTTTGAAATGCGATTTATTCCGCAAATGTTGCTAGTTATAACGAAAACGCACGAAAATGCTTTTTATCTGAAATCTGGTCTTGGAAATCAGGAGATCGTTTGAGCTATTTAAAACACAAAAAGGCATCCAAGGAAGGAAGCATCTAAGTTCTTGCCGATTAAAGTCGACATGTTTCTCAGCATCGCAAATTATCCATCTAAACTGTTGAGCTTTATCTTGGCACGATCTCGCATGCTTTAGATTGCCGATGATTAGGTGCGAACGTGCCTAATGATACAAAGTAATGGGCGTCTCCATCGGCGTTAACGATCGAATTTTTTACTGTGAGAAAAGTATTACTCATTTTTCAAACCGTCGCTTATGTGTTAACGGCTCCGTAAATATTATATAAATCGCGGGTACATCTTGTATCAATATAGACGATTTCATAAACTAACTACATGCATCCGCCCATACTTACAATTTCCCGCTTCAAGCTCTGGATGTTGTAGTTGGCCTGGGCTAACCGAACGCTCAGCGTAGCGACATCGCTCGTCAGCTGCGCCCGTTCGCCCGAGTTTCGGTCGACCAGCTTCAGCAGCTTGTCCTCCAGGTTCTGGTTCAGCTTCTGGACGCGCTTGTGCGATTCGTACAGCCGCTCGTACTTGTCCTGCCAGGCGATGATGCTATCCTCCAGCTCGACCTGCCGGTCACTCTCCTGCAGGCAGGCACTTTCCATTGCCAGCAGCTGCGAGTGTTTGTCGGCGAGCGCACTCTTCAGCACCTCAATTTCGGCTGCCAGCTGCACCTCGCAGTTCTGTCACAAAACGTAAACGAATACGGAACGACGTATGAGCGTATGACGTGCATTGTACCAACTCCCAGTCGGCTACGGTAATGACGTTTTATGACAAGTAGACATCTTTTTTTTTTTAAACACGAATGGAGGGCATCTCTTTTGGGTGTTGTTGGTGTAATGGGTAAAGCAAAAACAACGCCGACACTGCTGCTTGGTTAAGTAAAAAGTCAAACAAGGGTAAATGAGTACTCGGAACGTGGTGGCATTCAAACGTCATCCTTTTTTTTATTCCTTCTCTACCCACCAGGGCAGGATCACCCTGATGTGGTTTTTCCAATGATGGTTGATTCTGCCGAGCTTCCATTTGCCGATTGTTGTTTATCTTGAAGGGGGGAAAAAAGCTTTCACACACCACGCGCGCACGTCACAAAGTCAACCGGAACAATGATGGGCAGTCATAAGCGGGCGCGAAACGGGATGAAAAAGTGGGATGAATTAAAAAGAAGCACCAAACAGGGCATGGAAAGCGGCGAAAAAGCAAAGCAGACACACACCCTACTCCCCAAACGCTGCCTGTAAATGGTAAAACCTCGGACTACCACAACCACGTGAGTTTAGGAAGAATAGTTTTGAAAGAATAGCTTCAAAATGCGAGTTCGACACTACCTAACGACAAAGAAAGGTTTGAACTGTCGTGGCATAAACGGCGGGAGAGAATTATCCTTACAATCCACTGCACTTTTCACATTTTTGAATTGTACTTTTTCTTTGGCTTTGTTTTTTACGCGAACGTAACCGATGGAATGTAGCTTCTTGATGGCAAAAGACATGCTCATCAAATGGAAAGCTAGGCGCGGATTTTAGGAGAGCAAGTACAATCGTAATTGTAGAATTCGTAGGAAGAGAGTGCTTCAAATTAAAGAGTTCGATACCCCAAACTCTGCTACTCAACAATAACATTTTGAATATATTTGATGAAGTATTTTTAAATTTATTATAATAACGTCGAGTTATACATTTTAAGTAATGTAAAATATGCACCCCATTATTAGTATTAAATTTTTAAATAAAAGTTCTCATTTTCCGTTGATATTTCTTGCAAAAGGTCATTCACTGACGATGGCAAAGCGTCAAGCAGCTGCAGCCATTTAACTACAGCCAGCAAACAGCTGCTCGCTGCAGCACTGCACTTGATATCTAAAACCAAACAGAACCACAAACGCGACGCTACTCCGCACCGTAATCATGTCAGCGTCTCTTAAATTTTATTTATTACCATTTAATCTAGCGTCAAAACGGTTTCCCAACCTCCTTCGCCGTGTTGCTTCCTCGCTACAGGAAGCCTCTCTGTACGATGCTGTGCCTTAGTGTGCCGGTGTAAAACAAATACCATAGAAACTTCGCTACATGTAACAAAGCGCACCGTACATCGCGTCCAGCGAAGAATGCTCTCCAGGCGCCATTCTTCTCAATACCGGTAGCAAAATACAGTGGACGGAGTGGAACGGTTTTGTGTGGTGCGGTTTTTAGGACTGCCGTTTTGCTGTTTCTGTCTTTATCGGTCTGCTCTGTACAATGCACGAGCACATACTATTAGAGTGTGCGGTTCAGCCACATACTAACGCTTCCGCTGATAAGATGGAAGATGATCGCAGAAAGAAGAAAGAACCGATGTTGGAGCTTGGGGTTTACTGATAGTGCCGATGGAATGATAGTTCAAGACCTCAAGCTGTGACGCTACCTTGCGGAACGGTGTGGAGCGTGTTTAGAACATAACGAACGAATAAACGAAGAAGTGGCGACCTCGATCGCGGATCGGGTCATGGAGCTATCGCTTCTTGGCCAACGTCTCAGAGGTTGCACAGCTAAACTCATGTATACAACTAGCAAAAAGTGAAAGCTAAATTAAACAATTTTATAAAAGTATCAAGTTACTTTGAAAAAAAAAGATTTAAATCTCTTGTATTTAGTATGATTGCTAGTAATTAATTGTAATAAATAGTTTTTTTAAGAAACAGTTTAATCTTGTCATAAATGCCTATGGAATGCGTACAGCGTATATGAAAAATATAAATGTTTCTTTCTAACATAGGGGTGGCCCGGTGGTGTATACGATAGCGGCGTCGGTCTTCACACGGCAGGACCGGGGTTCAAGTCTCATATGAGTCGTTCCCCCATAATGAGAACTGACTATCCAACTATGCGGTAACAATAAGTCTAGTAAGCCACAAATGGCAGGCATGACATAAGAGGTCGTTAGGCCAAGAAAGAAGAAGCTCATTAATGTGAATTTTAGATTCTAGTTAACTTAATTTAAATGTTGCTTGCAAAAATTTACAAATATTATATTTAAATTTGTTAAATAGTTCCCAAAATCTAAAGAAGTCCAGAAGAAAATTCTTCACATAGGTTAAACACCACACGTATCATTGTCTTTCTAACAGGATAACGAGACCCCATGCACAACACACACGCTCACTACACATGTGTCAGCTTCAATAATCAACCATCTTGTGGGCCGGGTGAAAAACTTTGTCACCCCGTACATTCGCCCCCCGTTTTTAACCCGATGAACGAATGATGATAGAATCCCGTCAGACCACAGTTTACGTGTGTGCGGTAGTGGATGCAGCCGCGCACGTAAGATAATTGAATTGCTTCATCGCAAGGACGACCGGGACGACAGTGCGGCTTGCTCATAAAATCGAACGACGGCACGGGAAATGACGGACGACCTGTTGCAAATTAAAATCTCCATCCACAAGACGCACACCGCGTGTCTCGTGCCCCGCCATCTCGGCCATCAGACACGAGCAGCGTTCCTGAAGGCCGTAGCATTCCCGCTGACAACCAATTACGCTCTCCAACTAGGTGAAATTAATTAAAAAAAATAAAATTAACGTCTCCCGCAGCACCACGGCCAACCGTGGCGAGTATGGCGCGGATAGTGTACAGCCGGATACCATCGGAACGGTCCCGGTACGACGTCATTCCTGGCAGGTTCGTTCGCTGGTATTGGTGTGTGCGGTACCGAAGGGATAATGCATGGCGCGGATTGATGGGCGTTGCAGAAATTGCATTGCGAACAGCGACATTAGTTGCATCAACGTAATCACGGTCCCATTTATGCAGGTTCATCCGGCGAGGTGGAGTAATATGGTTGATAAAATGGCTGGAAAATCGAGTTTTCTCGTCGAGTTTTCCACCGATATCCGGTTTACGTCACCGGGAAACTGCACTGTTGTGCTGTCGACGCTCTTCGAGAAGGTTTTGACGGAAGATGTGACTGTTTTTCTAGGAGTTCCGGGAAAACTCTTAGCTCTGTTTCCTAAGAAATCCGGGTTGGAACCCTCTGCAAGAGGTATATTGGACAAAAACTAGCATATTTACGATCGGAAAAGTCATCGCATCAGTACCAGGACACAGGGCTTCAAAGAAAACTTCGTCGTCCCAATCGCCCCTAACGAGGATTCTACTAAACCCGCAGGAAACATCCTCTCGCACACACTGTTGCACTACCGACAACGTAGAACACAAACACAGCTGGAGAAGGTTCGCTTCTTTTGGGGAGCCAAGTAAACGACCACCAATTAAACGAACAACCAACTTCCATTCCCGTCAACCAGCACGCACCTACCCTAAATACGAACGTAGCGGACATTAGTTTTGTTTGGACTATAGTTTCACCCATTGTCTCTAACCGAAGGACTGCCGAGGACTTTTTTCCTTCTGACAGAAGCGAAACGTTCGAAAGCATAAAGACTGTCTCGGGGAATAAAGACATTTAAAATGCTGCGCCCCAGGAACGATGAAACGCTGCACAAATGTCCACCCTACTTCGAGAAGGGGATAGATTTTCCTCTCCTTTCCTTTTTTGTACGCCAACCCTCCCCCCCTGGGTAATGGTTTGTTGTGGGTTTATTTCGCAAAAAAGGGGTTTGGTGGAAAGGTCAAAATTCCCGTTTTATTACTGCAGAGCCTTTCAACAAACACTACCACACACACACACACATACATACTCGTAAGGACACACGCACCCACACACACATACACACGGTCTTTTTCACACATCGTACACGAGCGCCCTCTCTTGTTTAACGTCGTCGACCGAACATCATCGAATCATCGAAAAACGGGAAGTCAAATAGGACACGCGGAAACAAAAGACGCACATTTCGGGCAGTGTTACACGGTGTATGAGGGTGGGACGGTGGACTGGGGAAGGGCTGGGATTTTCCCTTCATTTTCCCGAAGGATATTTCGTCGCAATACCTGTTCACTGTTGGATGACATTTTGAAGCTTGCGATAATGCCACTTGGAGCCTGCTGACTGATTGGGTTGCGTATTTTACACTGCACTTAGCACTATCAGCTAGATTTGCATTGCGTTGGGGTTTGCGAAATAGCAAATATTTTCCACTACTGTGCACCCGCCCTCCACACACGGGGAGCCTACATAAACACACACACACACTTACACTCACTCGCACGCACACTCAAACACTGCAGGCGGCACGATGGCCGACGGAAGATAATCTTCCGTAACACACAATGTTTTGCGCAACGGGACGTACAGATTTTGGGCTGGTGGTGATGGTGGATTTGATTAAATTTTCGCTGTTTTTCCTATTTCACGACTGCCGATATTTGTGCTTTAGCTTTTTTCATGCGGATTCCCGTCCGCCCCCGAATGAATGTACGAAAAATTGTGTTGTTTCACTATTTTCGTTCCTTCGTTTCACTACACCCGCACCCGAACGCCCTGCCCGTTTGACACGTTTGAGGACGCGCAAGGCAGCAGTAACACCAGCACCGACCGAACCGAAGCGAATGTGACAGCGTACGACTGCTGGAAAACACGGTGCCCTTTTGTCGGTGGAAGGATGTTCCTTCCCGTTTAGTAGTGCGCGAGAGCACCTGCGGAAGAATAGACTGTCGCTCTCTCGTCTCGCTCTTGGTTAGACATGCCGTGGCTCTCGGAATTATTGCGTGCACGCAGCCGACATCACTTGCCATGTTTTTCTACCATTTTAAATGACATTTTACTGAAAAGAAATAATTAATAAGTGTGATAATAGTGAAACTTAAAAATGTTCCTTACTTGAGTGAGAAGAACTAAATTATTTATTACACTTAATTTGATAATCTTGTCACAGCAAAAGTAAGAGAACCTTGAGTACTTTTGATAATTTCTTAACTACACAATTGAAAGACATAATAAATTATAGATATACAATTTTTTATATTGCTTAAACTCAAATTTAAATCGTCGATTATAACTAAGCAACTAGGAATGAAAATTTCAAATATTTCGATATTACGATACATCAAACGATCGATATAAATAAAATGAGATTCTTGCATATTATCAAATACCGTTCCATCTTAAAAAGGAATAAAATGAATTAAATATATTAATTTAATTGCCATTACACGAGGTAGCACACTGTGATTTTGAAACAGAAATCTTGCACGGTGAAATAATTCTGAAATATTTCACATCACAGTGGGAAAGCATCATTTTAAAATGTTTTGTTTGCTGTTACAAAATATTACAAGTTTGCTTGAATTTGGTTTTGAATAAAAATGTTCAGAGGATGGTTACGAATATAATATAATGTATAAATATTGTAACAAATTTTGCATATTTAATACGAACCGTGAAGAAGTATTGAGCAGTAGTGAAAAATATGATCATTATTTCGGTTTTACAGTGATTTTTTTAGACATCTATATTAAAGCAGTTTAAAATTTGATTGTTTAGCATATTTAACGATCAACTTAACTGTTATTCTTTCACACTGAGAACACACACTCCATTCACTAATACGAACAAAGCTCGCTCAAGTAATGGTTAACTGTCCGCAATATGCAAGAATCT
>KZ062433.1:52669-95120 GCA_002091835.1 Anopheles maculatus
TATGTTATTAATGAATAAAATGTCTTTGAATAGTAACAACCTATCCACTAAACTGTCATCATGGCTTCGTTAATGTTTGTTATGATCGTCACTAACTAATGCTGACACACTGAGAATTCATTATTGATAAATTGCATATGCATTCATATGAACACGGGGTTTTTTGCATGGGGTATCTCCAAATGTGTATTCATTCTAGGTTTTGATGAAGTTCTCTTTATCAGTATTTGGCTGTATAGCGCATGCCACGCAATGTTCATCGCATCCACAATATTTTTCACTTTTAAGACGACTTGAGAACAATCCGGGAATATAGACTTGTTTTTCATGCATTGCATGTTGGTGGTCGGAGTCTTTGACAGCAAAACAACAAGATCTTGACTATTTTTGAAACGGATTGTGTTATGGCCCAACCTGCCTAACGTCTGAGGACACTCACCGATGACAGGCAATGGCTTTCGTGTGATGTGTGAGTGTAGGAAAACGAGACAGATGAGAGGGTACCTTTCTGGTGAGTGGGTCATTCGGCTGTGAGCCGCACGGGCAAGAGATATCGGAATAAGAATACGGCACCTAAGTAATATCATACTAGCGCGTAATTGGTTTCTGCTACCACAACAGATTGAATCGTGAAAATTTGTTTACATACGTCACTTTATTGCATTTAATCAAATTCGACAGACAGAATAGACGAATAAAAACATTAAAATAGTTCTAAGATGCGGTATAAACAACCTACTATAGAATGGGTAATGCTTGTCTTAACAGAGCTGTGTTAAAGTTTTATCAAAGCATATATTGATGCATTATCATCATAGGAATCAGGATAACTTTTAAATTTTATAAGATTAATTATGCTCCTCTGTGGCATTTAAAACCGATTTTAAATAATACCGTGTTTGAAAAATAATATTGTCTTAACTAAACCGCTTTAGGTCTTATCATCATTTTGGATGCTTTCAACGCATAGTGATACCCTCGGAACGATTTCCACACCATGCCGGTGGCGAACTCCTTTGTTTCTCCGCGTAGATATTTCCCATTCAAGTTGCTGTAAAAATAAAATACATTTTCCATTGCGTGAGAAATTCATTTCAAACCAATACTAACAAAATCTGTGAATCGTTACCATACCTCTCATGGCATGCACCATACCACCATGCACCGAAGTAAGATATCGCGCAGTTTTTCTCCCAAGTATCATTATCAGCATCCTGCGTGCTGAATGAATTTCCCTTCAAATCACTCATCGAATCACCGGCCGTACCGCTGAATCCGTTTAGAATTTCCAGCTTGTACCGCTGAGCTTCGGCGCCAATTTGAAACTGGCCATATCGGGCAATCGTCTTATTACCGTCGAAGTCCTCCAGCAAGATCACAAGCTCGTGTGGTGTCGACACGGTCAGCCGATGGATGCTTTCTAACCCTAACCAAAACTCACCATCCAAATTACCGAACCCATCGACGTAATCCTTCCAAACGCGGTAGAAGTTGATCGAACCATCGAAACGGTACTGAATAACGGTGCACTATAGGCTGGAAATTCTAAACGAATTCAGCGGTACGGCCGGTGATTCGATGAGTGATTTGAAGGGAAATTCATTCAGCACGCAGGATGCTGATAATGATACTTGGGAGAAAAACTGCGCGATATCTTACTTCGGTGCATGGTGGTATGGTGCATGCCATGAGAGGTATGGTAACAATTCACAGATTTTGTTAGTATTGGTTTGAAATGAATTTCTCACGCAATGGAAAATGTATTTCATTTTTACAGCAACTTGAATGGGAAATATCTACGCGGAGAAACAAAGGAGATCGCCGTCGGTATGGTGTGGAAAACGTTCCGAGGGTATGGCTATGCGTTGAAAGCATCCAAAATGATGATAAGACCTAAAGCGGTGTAATAGGCTGTAAAATATCGCACTTCCATATTCTTTCGATTTACAGTATGTTATTAAGAAATAAAATGTCTTTGGATAGTAGCAAACTATCCACTAAACTGTCATCATGGCTTCGTTAATGTTTGTTATGATCGTCACTAACTAATGCTGACACACTGAGAATTCATTATTGATAAATTGCATATGCATTCATATGAACATGGGGTTTTTACATGGGGTATCTCCAAATGTGTATTCATTCAAGGTTTTGATGAAGTTCTCTTTATCAGTATTTGGCTGTATAGCGCATGCCACGCAATGTTCATCGCATCGACAATATTTTTCACTTTTAAGACGACTTGAGAACAATCCGGGAATATAGACTTGTTTTTCATGCATTGCATGTTGGTGGTCGGAGTCTTTGACAGCAAAACAACAAGATCTTGACTATTTTTGAAACGGATTGTGTTATGGCCCAACCTGCCTAACGTCTGAGGACACTCACCGATGACAGGCAATGGCTTTCGTGTGATGTGTGAGTGTAGGAAAACGAGACAGATGAGAGGGTACCTTTCTGGTGAGTGGGTCATTCGGCTGTGAGCCGCACGGGCAAGAGATATCGGAATAAGAATACGGCACCTAAGTAATATCATACTAGCGCGTAATTGGTTTCTGCTACCACAACAGATTGAATCGTGAAAATTTGTTTACATACGTCACTTTATTGCATTTAATCAAATTCGACAGACAGAATAGACGAATAAAAACATTAAAATAGTTCTAAGATGCGGTATAAACAACCTACTATAGAATGGGTAATGCTTGTCTTAACAGAGCTGTGTTAAAGTTTTATCAAAGCATATATTGATGCATTATCATCATAGGAATCAGGATAACTTTTAAATTTTATAAGATTAATTATGCACCTCTGTGGCATTTAAAACCGATTTTAAATAATACCGTTTTTGAAAAATAATATTGTCTTAACTAAACCGCTTTAGGTCTTATCATCATTTTGGATGCTTTCAACGCATAGTGATACCCTCGGAACGATTTCCACACCATACCGGTGGCGAACTCCTTTGTTTCTCCGCGTAGATATTTCCCATTCAAGTTGCTGTAAAAATAGAATACATTTTCCATTACGTGAGAATACTAATATACGAATACTAACAGCAACTTAACAGCTACGACAAGTGCATACCTCTGATGACAGCCACCATACCACCATGCACCGAAGTAACTTGTCGCGCAGCTATCGACCCAAATATCATTATCAGCATCTAGTGTGCTGAATGAATTTCCCTTCAAATCACTCATCGAATCACCGGCCGTACCGCTGAATCCGTTTAGAATTTCCAGCTTATAGCGCTGAGCCTCGGCGCCAATTTGAAACTGGCCATATCGGGCAATCGTCTTATTACCGTCGAAGTCCTCCAGCAAGATCACAAGCTCGTGTGGTGTCGACACGGTCAGCCGATGGATGCGTTCTAACCCTAACCAAAACTCACCATCCAAATTACCGAACCCATCGACGTAATCCTTCCAAACGCGGTAGAAGTTGATCGAACCATCGAAACGGTACTGAATAACGGTCCATCCGCCCGATTCGAACTCCTGATCGCACAGTACCGTTAACGGTTCTTTGAAGGGTTTTTCGGGACGGATGCTGTACACGCCGGAATGTTTGAATGGTATGTTCTGGCACGATTTGTACGATGTGTAGCGTTCGTCAATGGTCCACGAAACGCTTGACGTGTTACTGCCTTTGTTGAGGAAGAATTCTCCAAACTGGCGTGTAGTTACGACGAGCTTTTGACCCGCCAGAAGCTCAGTAAGATCTCGCTGGATAAAGGTGACATTTTGCTGCATGTGCTTCGCATTCAATGTGAGTTGGTTTACGGTGTCTCCTGCGTTTTGCACAATCCAAGCTAAATTTTCAACCGACTTTATAAGTTGATCGA
Organism: Anopheles maculatus; assembly: GCA_002091835.1. NCBI lineage: Eukaryota > Metazoa > Arthropoda > Insecta > Diptera > Culicidae > Anopheles > Anopheles maculatus. Next base: position 56,517 of record KZ062433.1, read on the forward strand.
CACGGGAGGTTAAAACTGTTATTTTCTCCTCAGTTTGAAGTTGCTTTTCGATGAAGTGATGCTCCAAGATGTTCAATTTCGTCGAAAGCATCTCAAATGCAAATCCTACTTGAGATGTTGGTTGATTCGATACGATCGGATCCGTCGTCACTTCAGCACTGTGACAGTAGCACACAATTAAAAGAACAAAGAACGGCTTCATGTCGGCGTTACGATGACTTGACACGGGAAGTTTAGAATGAAAACAAACTTAAAAGTTTGCAACTTCGGTCACTTTTATAGTGGAGAGTGGCCACAGCACAGTGCAATTAATCTTTCTCCGAAATGTGTTTGTGAAATGAGTGAAATGTTAATTGTGATAACAGATTTCATTACAGTGTTTTTCAATGTTACTCTTGTCGTTGAACTGTCATCCGTTGCAAATGTAATAATAATTGCATATGTTGTGCTACTGCAAGGAAACCCCTGTCTTTTCGTATAGTGTCAAGCTTATTTAAAGCTGCACGAAACTATACGCTTTCGCTCTTCTTATCTCTAGGCCATACAATCTGTTGCTTTTCGTTTTGACTGGTGTACTTGAAAAAGCGAAAGTTATTATTAGTATTGTGGTACGAATCTTTCATCCTTCGTAATTCCCATTGCAATCATCTTTTCTGCATTGTGATACCAACTATGGCAGCCAGCTGTTCGTGTCGTCGACTTCAATTGTTGTTGGTTATCTAAGCCGGCCTGTGACTAAGTGACAGAATGTCTGATACACGATCAGGGATTGTTATTATGGACAGTTTGCAAGGTTTAAGGCGGTTCTGTATATCTGTAAAAGACTAATCGCGTTTTTATCTTGTAATCGTTTTTCAAATTTCCATATTGTTTTGTATGAATAGCGTTAGAACCAAAACAGTGACACAAATGAAGCTTGCTCGAACTCCACATAAAAATTAGGATCCATTTTCTACTAATGTCCACTCCTGACGGACATTACAAAAATTAAACTATAGAAAAATAACAATCGGTAAGTATTTAATACATTAAATTGTCCTCAAATACGGTAGTTTGCGGGCACTTTAGCCTAGGCTGTGATAAAAATAAATGTTTGCAATTGTTTTTTCAACTCTTTCTGTGTCTTGACGATAAGCTGCTACGGCAAGATATCAAATGGTTCTGCGATAGAGATTTGTCCAAAAAAAAAAGGCTATTGGCCACTACTGCTGTCAGTTGCGAGAAAGATCGCCGACAGCGAACGCCACAATAAAGCGTTACTAGGTTTTATTCGCATGTTTTTGTTGCACTTTACGATCCGCACAGCACAGTACAGGATGACCGGAATCTATCCCTTGTTGGATGTTTTCCATAGAAGTGTACTCGAAGCAAATATCCAAAATTTTCGCTCATAAATTAAATTCCACGAATATTGAACACGAAAATTTGCTTGTTAATCCATACGTTAGATCTTTTAAATATGATTTTCCTTGCTGATTTTCCTTGCGTTCATATACTTGTATTTGTAGGAGGTATTATATTTAGCTTATTAATAATGTAGAATCCCAGCTTTGTAACTGAAAGCCACCATTTTCAAATAAAATAAATAAATACCGTTACTAGCAGATACTAGCTTGCAGCCAAATCCGAAAATGTTGCCAGCGAACCCTGCCCGATTCGGACCGCTCTCGAACCCGGTGCGTAGTTTATTTTCGTTTTGGCAGCGCGCGCGCGGGTAGCACGATGTCGGCAGTCATCCCAACTAATGCTGCTTAGTTGTCGGTGAGAAATCTGCCCATCGACACGCAGCCGCGGAACACACTGCCGGAAAGTGCGCGCGTATGTGTGTGTGTGTGGAACGGAACCAGTTTTTCGGGTAGCTGAAGCAATGGCACTAAGCATCAACGATGGATCGCTGCCACCGACCGTAAGTAGAGGAAAAACTGTCCCCGCAAAACTCAAAACGGTAGTGCATTAATCAATGCAAACACTTCGTTCTTGCAGGCCGAACAAGGTGCGGCCGGTTTACCACTACCAGAGGTAATACCGAACGTGAACGTGTACCAGCAGAAGAAAACCTTGGCCCAGGGTATGATGGATTTGGCGCTACTGTCCGCCAACGCGAATCAGCTCCGTTACGTGCTGGAAACGTACGAGCGCCATCCGTACTACATCTTCAGCCTAATCTTTATCTCGATGAGCTTGCTGGTGCAGGTGGCGGTCGGTGTCGGGTTGATCATGAACAGCCGGTACGATGTGAACGATCGGAAGGAGATATGCAAGGCAAACAAGATCAACGACCTCATCACGATCGGCATCTTTGTCATTACGCTGGTGAATGTGTTGATCTCCGCGTTTGGGGTTGCCCCACGTGCATCTTAACACCGGGAAGTGACAAAAAGGCGCCCATTTTTCGTACGTCACACTCGGAAAAACCCCCCCGGACCGAGAGCGGCGACTGCAGCAGTGCAACACCACTTTGTATTTGGTGGTCAAAGTGCACGAGCGTGTGGGTTGAGCGAGACAAATTGATAGGGGAAAATCCCAAAACGTGCACCCTGTCTGGTCGGGAATGGAAAGCAATTAAGTTTCTCCATTTAAAAACTATAAACAAGAACACAGCACACGCAGCTATGCTGATATAATATTATGTAAATTATGTTTCTCCTCCTAAAGCAAACCAACACACATCCGCCTCAGCCTTGACTACCACTAACGCCTTTATAACGCCGATAAGCAGTTTGCGAAAATGGTATGCCAAATAGGAGCTAGAAAGATAATGGAGATAATGTAAGACGTTCGCTCGGGTACAAAAAATATGAAACGATCCTCCTAATACTAGAACAGCATATGCTATTATGCATTAACGAGTTTTTTGTGCAGCTTATCAACACCACATTGGGAAGAGATATGACACTTTTGTACAGCATTTGGTAGGATTGTAAAAACAAAAGCCGGGCAAATAAAACTGTTTTGCACACATAAAATAAATAAATGCTTGCCTCTCTGTTTGAAGATATTACACGCGGTAAAGGCATGCAGCACATTACACCCTTTTAATTGAATTAAAAAATCTTCCGAAAAACTTGATCAACCATGTACGATAGGCTGCTCCCTATACATACAGGTGCTAACCAACACGCTAGAAATACGCAACATCCAAACCGCGCCACTAATAGGTATTCGGTACGTTCTAAGGCATCGACTCCGCTTGCTTTATCAATTAATGTGTGAACTAAAACAGTGGAGAGACAGAACGTTGACTTCAACCGGTGTTTTAAAGTGTTTTTTGAAACAGAACCATTGTGCTATCGATTGCGTCACACGCGCGTGCATCGTTGAGAACGCGAGAAGAGAGAAAAATGCTTCTGAATGTAACGAACTTTAAATCGTCGCTATTAAGCTCCGGCCTACCTCCGTTTCCAGCGTTTGGCCAGCGTTTCATCCAGCGCCTGAGTGGGAATCAAAACGTTACACCAAGACACAGGAACAAGAACATCACATGACGTTCGTATGGATTCCCCGCGAAAACAAATCCAATCCAGCCACGCGGAAAACGTAGAAACCGGTTAGCATGCAACCGGTGGGTGACTTTAAAAGTATCCGATCGTAGAATCGTGCTATTGCTATTGATCGATTAAGTAACGTTACTTTTTTAATGCGAGTTTGTTCAATATGTTTCTTTTCTAGATTAAGTTTTTTACATTAGCATAATGAAATTTTTAAATCTTATTCCTTTTCTCGATATTTTTCCTGACTTTTAAACTCAATCGCTTAATGTGTTAGTTCTACACTACTTCTTTGAGTTCTTATATAGGTAAATAACTTAAATTTTAAACATAACTAACTGTAAAATAAAATAAGATGTGCAATATCAACCTAAAGGCTATGCATTATTCTATTACACTGCCTTAATTTAACAGTTCTGATTACCTGATCACCGGGGCGGCCCGGTGGTGATGCGACAGCGGCGCCGGTCTTCACACGGCAGGACCGGGGTTCAAGTCTCATCTGGGCCGTTCCCCCATAGTGAGGATTGACTAACCAACTATGCGGTATCAATTAGTCTAGTAAGCCAGAAATGGCAGGCATGACCTAAGAGGTCGTTAGGCCAAGAAAGAAGAAAGAAGTGTACTTGAAAATATTTTCAAATGATAAAATAAAGCGTTGAAGGATGTGATATTTACATATTTGACTTCACTTGTCGAATCCTTAAAAAAACGGTGAAATAAAACAACCATCGATTGATTGAATTTAACAATGGTAGTTTAAATAGTCACTGAAAGCCAACCTTCTATAATAAAATGGTTTATTATTTATTTTGGGATTTCAAGCATAAGACTTTCACAAGCTGTAAAATATGTTAACTATAATAAATTACTTAAATAACCGGTTGATTGTATTTGAAGATATTTTAAACCAGCAAATGCTGCAGTAAGAAGTCGTGCCTTTTGTTACTGATTTTTTTTTATTCACATGGAACGGCCTGGCCGTATCGCTATTATTGATTTTTCTTCCATTCTAACTTATAAAAATAACACTTCTAATCACCTTCATTAAACTCTTTGCAGCTCGATCTGGTAAAACTTATGGAAAACAAAGTATTTAATAATCTTTATTTAAAATAAATCGCTGAAACAACTGAAGGTGATTGAAAATACGGTTTCCAGCCGTCATAATGGAAAATAAATAAATAAATAATAACTGAAGGTGATTATTATTCAAAATTAAAGATCATCATAGTTTCAAACTATTATTAGTAAAACGCTGATAAAGATATCGAATTTTTTTCGGATCGTTCCTTTCGTCCTTTCGTAACCATTCTGCTCTTGGTATAAGCAATTTGAGGAATCCGGAAATTTCAAGTATAACATTAGATAATTCATTGTAATTGTTGCAAAAAAAAGTAGTAATAATAAAAGGCCAAAAGAAAAATCCTTAACAAATATAAATACATCATAATTGTACAGCGTTTGGTCAGCGTTTCATCCAGCGCCTGAGTGGGAATCAAAACGTTACACCAAGACACAGGAACAAGAACATCACATGACGTTCGTATGGATTCCCCGCGAAAACAAATCCAATCCAGCCACGCGGAAAACGTAGAAACCGGTTAGCATGCAACCGGTGGGTGACTTTAAAAGTATCCGATCGTAGAATCGTGCTATTGCTATTGATCGATTAAGTAACGTTACTTTTTTAATGCGAGTTTGTTCAATATGTTTCTTTTCTAGATTAAGTTTTTTACATTAGCATAATGAAATTTTTAAATCTTATTCCTTTTCTCGATATTTTTCCTGACTTTTAAACTCAATCGCTTAATGTGTTAGTTCTACACTACTTCTTTGAGTTCTTATATAGGTAAATAACTTAAATTTTAAACATAACTAACTGTAAAATAAAATAAGATGTGCAATATCAACCTAAAGGCTATGCATTATTCTATTACACTGCCTTAATTTAACAGTTCTGATTACCTGATCACCGGGGCGGCCCGGTGGTGATGCGACAGCGGCGCCGGTCTTCACACGGCAGGACCGGGGTTCAAGTCTCATCTGGGCCGTTCCCCCATAGTGAGGATTGACTAACCAACTATGCGGTATCAATTAGTCTAGTAAGCCAGAAATGGCAGGCATGACCTTAAGAGGTCGTTAGGCCAAGAAAGAAGAAGAAGAAGAAGAAGAAGAAGATTACCCAACATCCCTTGCCCAGAACCGATGTTTCCTATTCGGACTGGATTCGGCGAAGTAGTGATAGGAACTCCGGAGTGGATTCACGAATCCACTCCGAATCCACATGTTGAATCCGATAAAATTCCGGATTCGAATCGGGACCTCCGGAGTACTACGGTTGAATCCGGAGCACTCCGGAGTACTTCGATTGAATCCGGAGCACTCCGATCGAATCCGAAGTACTCCAATCGAATCCGGTTGACTCCGATCGAATCCGGTTGACTCCGATCGAATCCGGTTGACTCCGGAAACGCGCATGTTCATTTTGCCCAACACTAGACTACAGCATCAATATGCTGTGCCTCTTACTCTATAGTACAAATGACTCTTAGCATATCATTACTTCATATGTACACAGACAGCTACGCTTAATCATAAATTTCAAAGGCTATTATATATCATAATTACATATTCTTACAAAAATCTAGTAACCTATTTAGTTAGTGACGAGTGAGTTAGCTTAGCGGGTGGTCGAATGAAGTTGCTGGCCGAATGTTGCTGGCGAAATGTATGGAATTTGACAGCAACAAAGTGGTTGGCAACTTTTCAAGCTGTCAAATTCCATACATTTCGCCAGCAACATTCGGCCAGCAACTTCATTCGACAACCCGCTTAGTGACGATTTGGTGTTTACCGATCTAATTAGTTTTTCTCTTCAAATAAATAAAGAAACAAATAGATAAATGAGTAAACAAACTAGTAACGCTTACAATAATAGAGTAACAAAATAAATAACACTAAATAGGAATCAAAAAGCAACTAATGATACAAGAAAATTAAACAAGTGAGAAAAAAACTCAACGTCAACTAATCTTAAAACAGTTAACCAACAAGCAAAACAATGCAGAAATAAGTCCTCTTTTTGCTACTTACTTGTCGTACTCAAAACACCGATTTATTTCAACTTTGTAGTATAACTCGAACACTAAAGGCCTCTTCCTAAGTTAACAGAAACGGCACAGTGCTAGAGTAAGGTATCGTTCCATCAACCCTCTCACACACTAACACTGTCTGCGACGCACACGATGGCACGCAAACCTACGCAAGGATTCGTTTGGCGTTTTGGTTTTCCGCAAAAAATTTACCCCGACATTCGTAGCGACACACGACCGGACCGGCTCAGTTCGTGCCGGGTTGCGTTACGGTGTAGATCGCCGCAGTTTGCTTCCTCTCCAGTCAGTCAACCACGTTGTGCAGCGTTGCGTCGAGTGCGAATCAAACAAACGGAACGTACCGAACGTTGTCTGTTGGTTGATTCATCGGAATCGGTCAAGTGTATCGCCGAACCGACACAGCTACAGGCGGGGCGTAATTATAACTGCAAACGGTTTCCGACGGCAGTTTTAAACGTTCAAGAACTCTGCCAGTGACCCTTTGGGGCAAGTGGAATAATTGTGCATTTTTTTTAAGTTTCTGTTTTCGCATCGATCGAAACAAAGTTCCACAAGTGTTGTGTGCGCTGTGTGCTGTGTGTGTGTTAGTGGGTAGAATTAAAACTTGATCAAGTGATCTTCTAAAGCACGCGAGTTCAGCATGGCCTCGATAGCGGAAAAAGATGCATCAGCAGTCGAAATAAACATCGAAGACAGTTCGAGCGATGTGCCAGATACTGGACGGGCCACCGCAAGACAGATGCTGTCCGCCAGCAACGGTCGCGGCAACCGAAGCCGGCCGTCTAGTGTGAGTGTTTCTTTCTTTCGCTTTTTTTAAAGCGTTTTCGCTGTGTGTGCTTCCCTTGTACGCGTGATCATCGCGATCGCGACCCACCCTGAATCACGGTCAGCAGCATACATGCCGCAGCATTGCGTGACAGCGAGCGAGAGAGAGAGTGAGAAAAAACAAGCTGCCAAGAGAAGCCGAATGATGACGCATGTTGTTTGATTTTGGTTACTCGGAAGCGGTTTAGCATATCAGTGCGTTTTAGACTCCCCGTTTGGGAGGGAAAAACCCCCCGCCGAACTTGCAACATGAGATGAATCCCCGCCCGCAACATGGTGATTACAGTAAGCGATTGTTGGGGAGCAACAACAAAGCACGAACTTGCCACATTCTTCTCCATCGGCAACCGGTTTGATGACATTACAGATTCTTCCACAACGCAATCCAATGACAACCGCTCGTATCGCGGTATGCTTCCTTCCTTTCCCGAAAGGGCAGAATCGAAGGAAACAAATAATTAATGCTGTCATAGCATACCAGGGCTGTGGCGAGCGATTGTTTAGAGTTGCGGATAAACCACTCACACGGCACGGATGGACGGGGCGCTTGCTTATAAAATAGTTTCCATTTTAAAATCGCAACCACCGCTAAATAGTTAGCACCGATAGCGGTACGATTGATTTGCCATCTGAATTGTATTTAAATTAGCACATAAAGTTCTCACCACCCCAAAAACGTACCGCTGACGTAAGCCGGAGCGTGGTGTTGATCTTTTATCATCTCCAGGTAAACGAGATCGTTTACCATTTTACTCCTAACTAAACTTACCCGATGCGTGTATGGTGTTGAAAGGAAAGCAATAAAAAAAAATAAGCCAAGAATAATGTTACTCCACCAGCCGATGATTTGTTTCACTTAACACTGACTACGCGATAAATGGGTAATTAAACCGTTAACAATGTAAATGGCGAATTTGATAAGCTATGCGCAAGAAGGAAACGTTCTTTGTCGTGCGTTCATTTCATCGCCAAGAGTGTCGAACATGCGACCACGCAGTTTCGCGTGTGTTTTGTTTTTCACTTAACAAAAATAATAAGGGAAATTAATAGAACTTTGCTGCTTCGTATGTTAATAGGTACAGTTTTAATCTTTTGAAATTGCATAACCATAATAAATAATAAATTTTATTCAACTCTTTTCGTTAGATGTTTTAAAATCATTTTTAACAAATATTTGTATGCATTTGCACTAGAACTTTTAAATTTAATTTTAATTACAAAGCAATTAAACAGGCATAAAATGGCCATTAAATGTGGAATGTGAGGCGTTCCGTTGACGCCGTAGTTTTAACACGACAAGACCAGATATTGAATCCTCTGGTAATGGTAATGACAGGTCAACTACTTGAAATTTTAAAGCAAGAGAAGGAGAAGAATAAACCTCTTAATGATCCCTATAATAATGGCTTTATAGCTTTTCAGTTTGAATTGTTTAAGAGTACTATTTTCTCCAAAAACTAGGCTGTTTATCGTACATTAAACTATTCAACCTGAGTATTTAAGAATATTATTTTGAGTCAATGACATTCATTCTTGTAAGTTTTGTTGTTTTTGTATAATTTTTTTTATAGTTTGGAGGTAAATGGAAACATGGAAAAGACCATGAAATGTTTCAAAAGCTGCTGAAAAATTTGAAAAAACCTTTCTAGATAAGTATAAAAAAAGAAAACTAGCAAAAAATTAGAAGCATGTAGGAAATAGGCCAACAAATTGTATTTACTTTACTTATTACGAAATTTCATACATCGTGTATTTCAACATCTAAGGAACTCTAATCTTAAATAATGCATTTCCCCACTGCTCCTAGGTGAGAACTGAAATGTTTCATGCCATTTAAAAAGGTTGTTTGGGTAATTTATCAGTATGCCTTATTTTATCTTTAGAAAATACATTTTGATTTCTGGCAAAATGTTGAATATGATATGTACAAATATAAAATAGTACAATATTTAAAATAACAGCAACCGATCGTAAAATCCATGTTCGACACCCTTGACACACTTGATAATGCCCGCGCAAAAACGCAGCTGTACGTGACATAACTTCAACTTCAACCTCGACGAACCTAACACTTGTGGCTCGTTTCCATCACTAAATAAGCCTTCCGTGATGGATGCACTTCGCTCGTGTGTATGTCTCCGCTTAAGATTTGCCCATGTTTTGGTTGTTTTATGAACAACGGAAAGATGAGGCCAACGGGCGAAAAGGCAATAAAACTTTCACCCTGCAATTTGGGCAAACAGCGCGGCAACCGTTCGTTGATCTTAACAGCTTCGGAACCAGGTCGACAAACTCTCACCCTCTTCCATCTTGTATTGCGCGTGTGTGCTGATTTTGTGAATGCAGTTGAGAGTTAATGAGCTTCTCTCTTCTTTTCATTGCAAAATATTTTAAACAGCGATCACCATCTAGCAGGGCAAAGCGCGACACAGAGAAGGCTCGTACCGATGCAATCCCATTGCTGCCCGTCCCGAACGAGTCCAATCTGCCACGGCAGGAACCTCCGATGGCTGGACCCGAACTGGATGATGAAGATTCGCTGGACAATGGTGTCGATTTGGACGATCCCAAAAGCAACCAGGGCATCGACAGTGGATTTTTGGACCCGATCGATAACGGATCGGTCGATACGGTTGGTATCACGCGCCCAGGACGACGTGGAGGTCGTCGCAATCAAACACCAACGCGTCCTACCTATCGACCAGGATTTGCGCCAGGATTTGCTCCCGATGGAACACGTGTCGTAAGTTAATATTTATCGCTTCTATCCTACCTTTTATCTAATAACGCCTTTTAATGCTTTTCTTTCGTAACAGATTGAAACGACCGACAGTGGACAGATCATACCGGATGTGAATGTGTACCAGCAGAAGAAAAACCTTGCCCAGGGCATGATGGATTTGGCGCTACTGTCCGCCAACGCGAATCAGCTCCGCTACGTGCTCGAATCGTACAAACGTCACCCGTACTTCTACGTGAATCTGATCTTCATCTCCACCAGCATTATCGCACAAGTTGTGGTCGGTATCGGACTGATCTGGAAGAGTCGCTATAACATCAAGAATGAGAACGATTTTTGTAAGGCAGATCGTATCAACAATCTCATCACGATCGGCATCTTCATCATTACGCTGGTGAACGTGCTCATATCGGCGTTTGGTGTCGCAGAACCGCAAGCTGTCGCGTGAAATGTAGATTTTATGTATTGAAAGTTTTCATCTTTAGTGTTAAGAATAGTATAGCATAGAGTGTTGCATATTGTGCACTTGAGTGGATCATTGTCGTTCAGAATATTGAGAGATGTAATATATAGATGAAAATTTTGAATTCAAACGCTGCCTTAACGACAACAACAGACATCCTAGTGGATCGTATTAAATGGAAAATATCGATATCTCATTTCGGAGGAATAATTGTGGCAAAGTGCCGCAATGGCTTGACGTGTTCGTATAATGAATAGTTGCAGGAACATGCATTTAAATGCATTGTTAGACTAGTATTAGTACAACGCCTTACCCAAACCATCTTTGGAATATGTCTCGTATTATAAGATCGAATTGGTGACTTACTATTGTACTACAAGCAAAATTGTTTACTTTTGGAAATAAAGAAAATAGTAACCAAAAAAATCATAAGAACTTTGTTATGTTTTAGTACTAATAAACAACAAGCAGTTATTATAGTAAATAAATGTTACAAGGAAACATGGGCCAAGAGTTAGCAATGTTCGAGGTACAGAAGCTGCACGGACGTTGGCCACAAGCAGGCTCTAAAAACGACGGTTTATTCGTTCGCTCAAGCACGGAAGTCACGCTAACACAGGACACTCATGTTTCAACTTTGGACTCACGAACACTTCGAAAAGATAAAATACTTTCGAACACAGATGCACAGTCGTCAAGCCTAGAAGTGACCATGGTTCGATCAAGCATCGAAGAAGCGCACATGACACAACCACTTATGTTTCTCCTCTGGATTTGATGATGAAGACAACATAGTAGAGGAACGATTACCATCAAAGAACGGAAGATTATCATCGAAACCGGACGAAAACGTAACCACTCCAGGCACCGGATAGCTACAGACGACGAACAGATCAAGCAAAACCGTTGCTCGGTAGAAAGAAACACGTTGAACTTATAAACATAATAGTTCGAATATGTTGCGATCCGCGTGAATTGCTAATGCGCTGCTATTTCTGCATTGCGTGAAACCATTGTTCACAAGTCACATTACAGGGTTCGACAGTTCAATTTAAAACCGATGATAGTATCATAAATCTTTATTCAATTTACAATATTTTTTAAGACAATGAAACCTTTGGAAAAGTTATTAAATGAACAAACAATTGTAAGTCAATTTCCCTTTCAATTTGAAATTTTAAGATCTAAGATGACTCCAGCTAGGGCATCATGAAAAAAAATATGCTGCCTTCTTTCAAACAATTGCAGCATAAGACTATATACTAAAGATGATCGAGACTTTCTCTTCTTTCTTGGCCTAACGATCTCTTAGATCATGCCTGCTATTTCTGGTTTACTAGACTTTTTGTTACCGCATAGTTGGTTAGTCAGTCCTCACTATGGGGGAACGGCCCAGATGAGACTTGAACCCCGGTCCTGCCGTGTGAAGACCGGCGCCGCTGTCGCATCTACCACCGGACTGCCCCTAGCTCAAGATCTATATACTATATGAACTACTATTATTTCTCGTGACTAATCGTTACCGTTAAAAAAAAAAAATGTTAACATTTTTAGAGCATCGGTGACATGAGATAATATTGCCAAAGAAGAGCGAAAACGTCAACCAAATCAAACGATTTTTCGAACGCTACTTGTCGAATCTAAATTTTGATATGTGGTCGGCAAGCTTTTCCCGTCAATTTCTGTGGATTGCTAGCTAGATTTCAGCCACAAAACATCAATCACATACAAAAAAAACTGTTAAGGTCTTCATCAAACGCTTTGAAAGATTCGCATTCGGAGAAACCCTGCACTGACATTGCAACACATGATACAACTTCTTGCACACAAGTACAGTTTTGATGAGTCTGGGATGGCAAACACCAAATTTATATTATTATCTGTTCTAAAAGCGTTAAAACATTTTATCACAACTTTTAAAGTACAAAAAGTAGAGTAGATTTAAAACTATAATAGTTTTCTATTTATAGGTTTTCCTACAATTTCCATACAATGTTAAATACTTTAGTTCAATAAAAAATAAACAAAAATAACAAGCATAATGAAAACATTAAAAAAAATAGTAGAACCAGTAAAAAAACGAAAAAAAAATCAACTACAAGTTAATTAAATGTTATCAAAATCAAAAATCGATTGTACCTTTTGCATTTCAATTTTATGGCCACATTTCTTGAACACCGCTGCACCGTTCTTGGCTGTACGGTTGGAGGTCAGTAAGTCTGGGTTAATCACTCATTCTTGAATTAACACAAGAGAACCCCGGTCCAATCCGTTCACCTATCAAACCAGGGGGGGGAGGTTCAACAGTACAAGCATCCCCGTTAAAAGAAGAGCAAACTCTCCCACCAGGAAACGCTTTCTCTTGCACTACGGTTGGCGAGCATAAGTAGCGAGAGAATATGGTACACGATCCTCGAGCAATCGATGCCAACACCGGACCGACTGTTCGAGCAGGCCGTGAGTTGGATCTGGCCTGTTGGACCGATCCGTACGCGGCTTTTTCCATCTCTTCCTGCTCACTATCGCACGCAGCATTTGGTCGCAACGAACAGCGCGCGCGTGGTGTGTGTGTGTGGTGTTGTCTAGAAAGTGGATCCGCCATTCAAGTGTAAAGAAGATCGAACACAAGATGGACGTTGTAGGCATGTGTGGTGCACGATTGGGTGAGGATTGTTGTTAACCGCGTGTGATTAGATATTGTTTTGTACAGTTTATTAAATATCGAATAGAACGTGAAGAATAGTGACAGAAGAAGTGAATGATTGATAGAAGTGAAATGTGATCGAAGGGAGGTGAAATGATTTAAAATTATAAGCTACAGCAGTGATAAAAGAATATGTTTATATGAAGTGATGCTCGTAAGCTCTAGCTCAACAGTGTTTATGATTACAGTAATGCACAGTGCGAGCAATATCGATCTAACCTTTCGCTAAGATCACACTCAGCTCGGCTTATGTAAGCTTGTGATTTTACGAGTGTTCCGGTGATTTCTTTTACGCCCAAAGGAAGCGCTCAGCTGAAACTCTACAAAAGACATCGTCCAAACACTAAGACTACAAAGACAAAAGGCATACATCATGTATAAGGTTGATGAAAACTATCCAATAAAAGGTAAGATCGTTGAGAGTTTCAATTATAAATTAATGTTTGTAAGCAACGTATGGGAAAAAAATAAATAATATTTTGTAAATTGAGTGAAGAAAGCTTAAGGAAGAATCAAGCTTTAAATAAATTGTTCACCTCTCGAAGAAAGTAATTCTTTTACTCTTCGTCAAGAAAACGTTTTCTCTCTACCATTTACTTTAAGTCCGCAATTAAATCCCGCATTACTTTCTAATTAAGTACGATTTTCCTCACTCAGCACCAAACATCAGCGATCGACGATGGTACATTTTCGCCCCGATTTACCATTCGCAAATGGGCAATTTCCGCGTTGATTACAGAACCGGGTGCGGTAGCCAACCTCCGGGAAAAAAGAAAAGCTATTCCCATCCTGGAGCTGACCAACACGATCTCGAGCAAGCCGGCACGTACTTTACGACGCCGTTACCGCAGTCTCGATCGGTAAACAATGTAGCTCGTTTATTTTCCTGCCAAAGCCGGTGGGTCCGTATAGGGGGAAAGCAAGCAACCAACAGCACACGGCATTTCGTGTCCTGTTTTATCATTCCCACCCTTCCCATTTTCCACCGTTACTCTCGCGCGCGCGAACAAACGCAATTAGGGTGACCGTTTGACGTCAAATGTACGTTTGGCGGACGCGCGCGTCTAATGGTGGCGTGCGACTTTACGCCATTTCTGCTACGACAATGAGGTGCCCCCGAAGGAATGAATGGAGCACCGAAAGATCACGTTCGCAAAAGAGTAGTAGCGAACCAATATTCGCTCCGGACTGATTTTTGACGGTACGTAAACATTCATCATGCAGGGGATTGTTACCGGGCAGGGTGGAATGTTTATGATCCCCTACAATCCCATTTCACGTACACATCCACAACACACGCGGCGCTCCAGGTGCTGTTACACGTTCGCGCCATTCTACAAGCGACCATGCGTCTCCACCAAACGGCTCGTAACTTTATGTTGAAATATTGGTCCCACAGTGTCAGTCCCACCCACTGTTACTATGGTAACCTCGAACAGAAGAAAAAGTAGCAAAAAAAAAAACAAGGAAAACAGGAGAACAACTCCCGCCATCCAGCTGGTAGTGCAATTATTCAATCCTCGGCCCGGTACGCTACGGTTGATCGATTTGATATGAGGGTCTGGTGGAAGGTAGGGCCACCGCGGCACACTCGTTGATTAATTGCACACACTGTCGAGCGAAACGATTGAAGTGATGGAAGAACTAACCGCAAGCTCACAAATCGTCAAGAAATGATGATGTGTTTTCCTTTTTTTTCTCTCCACCCTTTACTGTTTTGCTACAGATCAAAACGCCAAAAAGGTTTGTAAAAAGCGAACAGCAGTAATGTTGCTTAACGTGCCACACACCAACACATATGGTTGTGAATGGATGGTATTCATTCATGGAATGAAAAAATACCTTCATGGGATGGTAATACCGAGCGACCGATGAGCTGTTGCTCAAAGTGCCGTAAAAGTTGCTGAATTATAGATGCTCACAATTCAACAGTTTATGGCACTTTTATAGCAAAGGAAGAATGCAGCATTTTCAAACGATTTGTTTTGTTCTTTTCAAATAGGTTCTGTTCGGATCGTCTCTCTTTAGGAATAAGTCACGTGGTTCTTACTTGTTCGAGGATCTCCTACGTTGTGTGACAACACATTTATTCTCTCTCTGTTCAACGGTTCTAACCGGTTCGAGACGAAGTGCGGTTAACCGTTTATCCTATAAACAAATTATGTATAACACTTTTCAAAACCTAACAGTTTCATTGCCACTCTTTTTTTCAAAGAAAAGGATGTAAAAATCTTTATTTATAATAAAATATATCCGTTGAAATTAGAGAAACGTCATAGCTTCGTTGCGTTGTCTTGTGACTGAAGACTTTACGGATTGGACAATCAGGCATTTTTTCCCGATGTACTCCTATGAACAAATAAAGGATCCTTACTGTGTGTCTTTCTCCATCCATGGGCAAGTACAATTTTGTACGCCACAGCATCATATCTTCTTCTTCTTGGCCTAACGACCTCTTAGGTTATGCCTGCCATTTCTGGCTTACTAGACTTATGTTACCGCATAGTTGGATAGTCACAGTACTCACTATGGGGGAACGGCCCAGATGAGACTTGAACCCCGGTCCTGCCGTGTGAAGACCGGCGCCGCTGTCGCATCTACCACCGGGCCGCATCATATGTGTTCCTCATAAAGCGGTTTAATACGAAACTGACCTAGGACGAACGGTGACGATCTTGAGGTAGTAGAGGAGTTTTGCTACCTTGGCACGATCGTAGCTTCGAACAACAACGTAAGCTGCGATATCCGCAGGGAATCGTGAATACTACGGGCCTCCGAGATCCAGAAGACTCCAACAACGCACGAAAAACGCCATATATCGCACACTGATACGGCCGGTAGTCCTCTACGGGCACGAGTCCTGGACGAGCGGCGGGTGCTGCGGACTATCTTTGGCCGTGTGAACCACGAGCTAGCTGAGCTGTTTGGCGATGCAGACATTCTGACGGTTGCCAGCGAGCTCGTTGGCTGGATCAAGTGGAGTCAATCCTGAGGGAACTGCAGCCGAGGGTGGAGGAGTTCAGCCGTGGACCATGTTTCCTGGAGACGAATTGGACATCAGGTCATGTCTATTAAACTTGCTCGCTAGGAGCAGGCCAAGCAAGAAGGAAGACCTAGGATGAACGAATTCGCTAAGTTCGTTCAATACGAATTCAAGGCAAAATTTCAATGAACGTTCAATAAATACGCTTTTCTGAGGCCCTTTAATCATTGTAGTTCTACCAGCTTTTCGACACTATTATCCTACTGCATTATTTGGCTTTGTTTTTCGCTTGTTTACCGTTTCTTATCAAGGTCTGGCACACTCTGAAAGCTTTTTTAGATGGAACTACTATTGCTGATAATAAAGTTACGTATGATCTCTTATCATTAATGTATCTCTTATTGAAATATTAGATATGATTTGGGGATCCACTTATCTTCTACGCGGTCGGGTTTAAATATTTTAAAACGCTTGCAAATACTTCAGAGACCGTTTTTACTACCTATTTTGGAGCTATCTATAGCAAAGCAAACTCTATATACCAGACAGATACTGTAATATACAAGTCCATGCATAGCCCGTTACAAAGAAAACATTTTGAAGATTTCGAAATCTAATTTTAATAAGCAAAATTTATATTAATGAAATGGCCAGATAGTTCTATTTGAATAAAAAAGCAAAACTTAGAGCATTCAATAAACAAATTATAGTTGTTATTATAGGATATCCAAGCATTTATTGATTGAGCAGAGATTGATTCTAAATATGTATTTGGGGTTTGAGTAGATCATACGAGAATTCTTACAAAAATCGTCGTTTCTCTAGCTCTTAAAGAAACTATAGCCATTATGACATTCTAGAATGACACAATCCAACTTCAAGTTGCAGATAAAGTTATCCTGAGCATCAAGTTAACAATTAACACAGGAACATCACCATGAAAATCGTTTCGTTTCGTTGCACTATGAGAATCATTCTTCAATAGTCTTTAATAAAGTTTGAGAGATTCAACTGACCATTCTAGTGGAGAAATACGTTCACTCTTATTTCAAACAACGGTTGCCTATACATGTCCGATGAGCATAATGATCTGAATATTATAGAGCCAATTAAACTCTCTGAACACCAAATATTCAGACAATTTTGTACAAAATCCTCACAATCAACAGCAGTCCATCAAACGTTCATTAGAGTGCACAATTTGCAACATTCCGCAGCCTGCACTAACTATGTCGTAAAATAAGTAAGCAATATTAATCATCAACTCTCACCCTTCGTATATCTTCCACAAACAAAAAAACAAGCTGTTTACTTCCAGCTCGTACCGAACGCAGCCAAACCGGTCATGTTCTGTTGTTGACCAATCATAACAAGAATGCAACTACCATCACCAACACGGGCCCCGTCAAGCCGAATAAAAATAATCCATTTCTCATAACGCTAATAAAAATGATTATCTGATCTACCACCACCAGGTCCGTCACAGGGTTCTGTTGCTAGTGCGACGACCAGCCCATAATAATTTGGCTTATTTGTCAATGAAAATGTTTGCCAGCAATAAATCAATCCACCGTAACGATCGCCGTGCATATAGTTTTGGGGTTGTGCGAAATAGCAAAACAGAAAAACACATCACATAATGATCGAAATCGGATGATCTCTCGGGGACGATCGTGGAAAATTGTTTCCTTCCTGGTAGCGCAAAGGCGATCCAGCAGGAACGAGGAGTACGGGGAACAGTGGGGGGGAGGGAAAGCAGGGGTCGATCGTGAGCCAAAAAACGAGAAAGGAGGTGGCCAGGCGGTACTTTGGCATAGTGTCAACTAAAATTAGAATTGAAATGTCTCACACTTCGATGCTGGTTTTTTGGTGATGGTTTCTTCCTGTTCTTTGCCGGTCGGTTGTTGCTTGTATGGGCACGTTCGGTTTAACGGTGGAGTTGCATAACCGGTCAACCAAAACCGAAAACACTCGAGCTCTACTCGACACATTAAAAAGACAATAAAGCGTTCACGTTTACATCGTGGTTGAAGATAACACTTGGACATTGGATTGTGTGCGTACGAGCGCGTCGGGTCAAATTGATCTGTCTAATGGGTAACGCTGCTGTTGTACTGCGCGTGCTGACGGTTGGACGTGATAATTGATTCCCGGGATTACAAGAGATTTGTTAAACATGGTATGAGTTGGTATGAGGAATGAGGCCACCAGCAACCAGGAAAAGCGATGAAGAAGGAAAGCGCAAGCGGAGTGTCTCCGTGAAACAGCGCCTAAACAAATCTCTCGATCGACTGGTTTTTGAAAACACACACACAGTGAAACTGCGGTTCATTTAAATTGACAGCTCGAAAACGTCAAACTTTGTTTTCACTACAAAAATATTTTTTTTACTAAATAAAATATAAAATAATGTTTAACGAAATCAAACTATTCGGTTCTTAATACTAAATAAAATTTCACTTCAAAATTCGTTTGCGATCGTTTTATTTTTTTGGATAAAAACTCTGGTCCATCTTTTTGCACGCAATGAATCAGCATCCGCTCTAATTAACCACTAAACAAGAACTACCAAATACACTCCCATTCCAATCCAGATCAGACACAGACGCACTCCGTTACGGCTCGCGACGGGTAAAACAATCCTTGCCGTGTGTGACGATCGTCTTTCGATACGCACCAAATAAATTCTGCCCAATGCAAACATCTCCACCGCACATTTGATGCTTTTAGCATTGCCGTCTTTGCCTCCGTTAACTATGCAAAAGGGGATGAAAACAGCAACGAGCAACGAGTCTGTCTGGGCGATCGTATCCGAAGACAAACCTGGCAGACGATGGGCGTCCCATCACAGCTGTTGCTGCATTGTTGTGCTGTGTTGGATGTTGGATTTAAGCATTTATTCTGTTCAGGGTGTTTATTTGCTTCTGAGTTTTTGGTTGGGTTTCTTTTTTTACGTTAGCAAGAACTGACAATTTCACGATAACATCTGGTTAGTGTGTATTGCGCCTGCCAATATACGTCACGGTGTCTCATGGCAGTAGGCGTATAGCGGTGTAGCTAACGCCGCTTTTAATGGATGATGTAATTTATGTATAAACTATTTAAAAACGATATTTGTTTCCTAAATATTTTCTTGTTTCACTCAAGCAGAATGTGTTTGTGTAACAATAAGCTTTGAAGCAAAAACAAAAGGAACATTTTATCGTTTCATCGTATGCATTTTCTCTCGAAGTACTCAAACGACAGATGGGATTAAGCAACGATAAACATGAAAAGTGCAATGGAATCATCCCCGAAGAAATTAAAATAGATTGCTCCCCCAGGTCATGTCATGCTGATTTTGATTGTGGATCAGTCTGATGTGGTTTACTTTCAGCTTTGTTTTTTTACTTTCGGTACAGTACCGATTTCTATTTTAAAATTAATGTAACTGAAACATTTGCTCCTTGTTTGTGTTATGGTTGTGTTGATCTGTTTCTTAATTTGTTTTTGTTTTTAATATTTAACATATTAAATATGTTCTTGGCTACTTTTTTTTACTTACTTTTCTGTGAGTTTCACTTTCTTTTGATGGCATCTTCTATTTATTTCCTTATTTTTCGGTATTGCGATAAGCGTTTTGTTCTTCTATTTTTTCTCTGTTAGAAAAGAATGACATTTTTAGAAAAGAATGACGAGTTTTTCTGAAAAAAATATATAAAAAATATTACTGTTTGTTTCTTCTAACACTAGCGCGTGATCTTACGGACCCAGTCTCCATCAAGATGCTTTTTTATTATTATTAACAAATCTTTATTGTCCGCCAATGATGGTTTAACAAATGTTCTTATATACTAAAGGGAAATACGAGGGTGACAGCTGCGTTAGGTGGCAAGGAAAGAAGCTTCACGAAGACGGACACGAAAGCGAGGCAGAGGGACATTATAGTCGAACAGATGATAACAGTTATTGAAAGCCAACAGAGCTCGAAGAAGAGGATCGTTCGAACCGTAACGGGTGTGGCGGGATGGGATATAGAGGGGAGGTCGATCGCGGAAGCGACGGGAAGGAGCATACAGAGGGATGGCAGATAAGAGAGAAGGGACATCAAGTTCATTTAACAGGAGGCCTGCTATGAAGCTTGCAAGGATATGGAAATGTCTTTCATCAAGCAAGACCAGACAACAGCCGCGTATTCCAGGGAGGATCGAACCCAACAGCAGTACAGGGACTTCAGGCAGAGGGGATCGCGGATTTCGGACGATAGCCTAATGATCAAACCCAGTGATTTGTTAGCTTTGTTGATAACACAATCAACATGGGAGTTAAAGGACAGCGTCTCGTCAAGCCACACACCTAGATCCTTTACAGAAGATACACGACGTATAACTGTATCACAGAGGGTGTAACTAAACGGAATCGCAGGGGTTCTGCAAAACGAGATCACACAACACTTATCAGGGGAGAGGAGTAGGCCATTTTTACGACACCAAACAGAGAAGGAATTTAGGACGGTTTGGAGAGAGCAATAGTCAGCAGACGAGGTTACAGGAAAGAAAATCTTGAGATCATCTGCGTAAAACAGAACTGCTCCTTGGTTCGGTCGATACTGGAGTATGCTTCTATTGTATGGTGGCCCTCTGCCGCTAGTCCCCTGGCCCGATTGGAATCCGTCCAACGCAAATTCACCCGGTTCACTTTGCGCTTCTGGAGGGTCCAAATGGACTACGACACTCGCTGTGCACTACTAGGCATCGAGTCGCTGAACCTGCGTAACTGCAACGCCCAGAGGTTATTTGTTGCGGGACTTTTGGACGGCCGGATCGACTCCCCAACGCTACTCTCTGACCTCAACATATACGTCCCACCGAGATTGCTCCGCATAAGGTCGTTTCTCGACGTAGAGGATCGCCGAACCCGATTCGGCGCCTCTGATCCCTTTCTCGGTATGTGCCGTGAGTTTAACGTTATCAGTGATTATTATCAACCAGACATGTCGCGTGCCGCGCTTTTGAATTGTATTCGAACTGTCCGTCCAGCTAACTGTTAACAATAACCAATAGCTATCAATAGGGTAACAATAGCCATCATGCTCAGGATATTCCTCACCATTTAGACGAAGATCCAAAGTTTCCAAATGGTAAATGCCCGGTGTATATTCGCATTTCTCCAGAATTGATAAGAAGACGTAAGGATATACCTAATTTTTTCTCACTTGATAGCTCACAGGCAACTGATAGTACAGAAAAATCTTCAATTCCTCAACTGGCCTTAGTCGCTTAAAACCAACTGTTAAAGCTGTATTGTGTATATTGTGTAGAGCGTCAAGAGGATCCGCTAAGACACAAGGACATCGTTTCTAATATTAGTTAAGAATATTCATACAGGAAAGTAAAACTAATTTGTAATTGTCAAATAAATGAATTTTGTTGTGTGTAAGACAAAACTCTATTTAGTGGTAAGCGCCGTCTTAGAAGCTAAACGGATAATTTGATCTACAGTAATGCGCACAATGTCGTTTCAAATATCTCACGGTAATCATGAAAATGTCACGAATAAGTACAACCCCACCACCGAAATCAAATTGAACGCATTAAACTACAGAATGCGCATAAATCTTCAATTAAGCGTCAATGGCAAAGCGCCTCTGCCCTAGAGAGTTCAACAACACGTCGCCGCTAAATGCTGCCCGAGGTCCTGCCGGCCGCGTATTTGACCGATGTGTGAATGAATGATGCCGCCTCATCCACCTTTCACCGCATAGATCGGTAGAGCAAAGAGCAGTACAGGCAAAAATGGCGTCTGTTTACAGACATCCGGCGGAACTGATTGCATAACGCTCGGACGCGCACAAAATCCACCACTTCGGTCGTGCGATCTGATATCCGATGGCATCAGCTAACCCTCATGCCACCGAGCAAATGTTTGCTAATCACTCTTATTTTGAGATTTTGGCATGAAAGTGAAAGGTTTTCTACCAGTTTATTTTGTTCTTTTTGCTTGTCCGACTGCGTATTGTCCTACAGTGAAACATCGACCCGTGCGCTACGCTCAACATAAACAACATAAACGTGCCCTGCGATAGACACGGCTAGAGCGGGATGGCGCGCGCGTCAAGGTCATGGCATACTGGCGAACCGGATGTCAAGGTGGTTCACCGGGCGGAAAATCAAACCTGCCACGATCTCGCGTACACTCTAATGGAGACGCCTGGTAGTTGGTACCGGGCCGGCACCAAACGCACACACAAACACTTTCTTGGGTGGGAAAATGGTAGCACACACTCACACAAACAAATGCACTCGTGTCGTGCTTTTCATCCTCACTCGCATGCCAGCTGGGACCGATCAGCCGACACAAACCAGTCAGCCAACGACCGTACCGGCCTTGCCAAACGTTAAACGGACACGTTAAACCGAGACCGGGCTAAAGCATTACGGAAGAATCTGTGCCGTACCGGTGGACAGTGCATTATAAAAACCCAGTTCTTTTCTGGAACATGCTACAGCCATCGCTTTTGTTTCGGGCGCTATGCTCCAATCCGCTATGATCCGCGCATATTGTTTCGTACGATCGGATCTTCGCCACCAACACCAAAGCCGTACAACTAAATGGATGGCCTCGTGGCGCGACAGATCGCGCGACGCAGCAGCGTTATAAATCGTGAAGGTCACCGAGACATAAATCAAACACACTCGAGCGTTTGTCTCGGGGGGGGTTTTCGTGGGGTTGGGGAGCTGCTCTCTCTCTCTCTCTCTGGCCCGACAGTGGTCTAACGATTTTATTCGATTGCGCCATTTCACGTTTTCGCGGATTGTTCGTTCTGCCAAAAGGTAGAAGAATGTGCTGCCTTAAGAAAAAAATGGGACGTAAGGGCCACACCAAAGTGCCTTCAATCCCTTTATTGTGAGCTAACTGTGAATGAACTCGTTCATGTATTGGTTAGTAGTTTATAGTCAAAGATGTCTCGTGGGAAGGTGTATTAAAGTGTGCTTAAAACCGATGTTTAAAGCCGGATAGATTACATAGCACATTCAAGATATATATTTGCGGCTATTAGGAGCTAATCTTAAGCAACTAAGAATAGAACAAGATGTTTATTAACTATCGATTAACAGGTGATCGTCGATGAAATTATTTCACATAATCCTGCCTAAGTTCCTACGCGTGATCGTAAAAAAATATAGGATCTGTCACAATAACGATCAAGGGGTCCTCTTTTAATACTAGTTCTTGCTGCTGATACCAAATTTTAAATAAACCTTTTTGATCTTCCAGAAGGAAACAAACATCAACCTACATTCTAATATGTTTAAGGTCTTCTCAAATGGTCTTGAGAAGTAAAATCTTTTGAACCTAAAGACTGATTTGGGAATAAGACATGGACTGTATCAAATGTCAGATGGGTACTATTTGGCAAGTTGTGCCATGTTGGATGGAACTTATAGCTATCTATGTCATGTTCCCTCTAGACATCATGTAGACATTGCATACAAAATGCCCTCAAATCCCCTCAGTTTCATACAAAAGGCCCTCATTTCTCCATACAAATTTTGACTTGTGAAACAAAATTAGGGGCTTGCACGCAGTTGCGCTAATTTTGTTTCACAAGTCAATATTTGTATGGAGAAATGAGGGCCTTTTGTATGAAACTGAGGGGATTTGAGGGCATTTTGTATGCAATGTCTACATGATGTCTAGGGGGTTCTTCTATCTCATCAGATCGCACAACTTAGCTCCATGTAGTTATTAAACTGACGCCCCAATTGTACGCCGTTCCACTATTTAAATAGAGATTAAAATTTAGCAGAGATTAAATTAAATAGAGAGTAAACACACTCTCGATGGAACTATCATTTTCAGTTCCTGTGACATGTGGTAGATGATTTTGCGTAAAAACAAAGCAGATAAACCGTATAAGTTTGGGCCTATATCGTTCATCGTTAACCGCTAATGAGGCGTCATAATCCTCTTCAAAGAAGTCGTTCTGCACCATTGTTTGAACCTAACGGAGCTTCGGTAATCATTTTTCAGCATAATAAGTGCCCCAAATTACAAAAAGTTAGTACAAATTTAACAAAGTATTGTGGATGAAAGGGTCGGGCCGGTGGTATGTACGATAGCGGCGCCGATCTTCACACGACAGGACCGGGGTTCGAATCCCGGCGGACCGCCTCCCCGTACGCAGGACTGACTATCCAGCTACGGGTAAAACTAAGTCGCAGAAAGCTAGCAATTGCTAGCAGGCCAAGACCCTACAGAGGTTGTAGTGCCAGAGAAGAAGAAGAATGTGGATGAAAGATCAACTAACAAAGAATCTAAAATTTCATCAAACTTGGCGAAATGTCCAATGGATAT
Organism: Anopheles maculatus; assembly: GCA_002091835.1. Lineage (NCBI taxonomy): Eukaryota > Metazoa > Arthropoda > Insecta > Diptera > Culicidae > Anopheles > Anopheles maculatus. The sequence goes on from KZ062433.1 coordinate 81,173, forward strand.
CAATTAATTAGAAAAACGAAATACACAACAGTAACTGCTAAATTGTTCTTAAGTTCTAAAGTACAAAAAATCGATGCTTTTGTAATTGATACTTAGCCCTCATCATCTAATCACTTCTTCTAATTATACGTTAAGCCACGCTTCACGACAACCATAAGTAAAGAAAAGCTTGGATATCCTCCGAACAACATACGTAGTATCATCGTCCGAAATATTCAAGACAATACAGTAGAACTAAAACTACTTAATTTACTCTAAACTTAAGTAGCTTAAGTAGTACTGATCTTTAAACAAACCATCCTTTATCTTCTTTGTCGAGTGAGGCCTTTTAGAGGAAGCTATAAAATGCATTTTAACATGTCAGCCAAATACAATTTGCAAAACCATCACCATTCCCCCCTAAATGTTTATGTTACGAGTAAGCTGAAACGTCAATAAAATTGGCACCACACCACACAAACAACGCCGCTGTATGGTAACAACCACAACAGCAGCAGCAAAAAAAAAAAGAATGTTCTACCCAGTCCGTGACCGTGCCCGTACGATGCACAGATGGAACCGAAATTTTACGACTAATTACCGTACCGTGGCAAGAGCTCACACAGCTCACAAAGCGTCAAGCGACTTGTTTGACTAGTGCACACAGCCGCAAACAATTCCCCTTAGCACCCTTTTTGTCCCTTGCAATCCCCGCCCCATCACACCAAACAATGATTGCCTTGCACTTGATCTTTTACCCTTCTGCGCAACTTAAGTTCATAAACCTGACCGGTTGAATAGTGACCTAACACACGTTTCTCTTAACCAAAATCACATGCAATTTTATACCCTGAATTAGTGCCAACCACGGGTAACGCGTACGGATGGGTAAAGATCGAAGATTGACAAGAACATTTCCTGTCCCAGGCTGCACATAGTGCTCTTATTTTGGCGACTGATCTGCACTGTTTTATTTTCAAATAACCATTCCGCAAAGAAAAAAAAAACTTAAACCTATCCGATCCGAAAAGATAGCAAACAACCAAAAACATAAAACACACCATTACACACAGAGCGGTGCGCGCAGCACGTTCGAGTGTTGATGTTTGTCACCGGGGTTGTTTTTTTTTGCTTCTTCTTTTGGCTGTATGCTAGCTCCAGATGTGTTGGAATGCAACCAGATGTGTTCGCGACGGTTGAACGCTTAAAATTGATACTTCCTTTCGGAGCGGGTGTACAGCGGCAGCCACCATCTTCCTACAAGCGAGAAGAAAGAGAGAAAAAGAAATCTGTATTAAAAACGAAAATCTATACCCGAAAACAGATACTAACTTTGTGATGTGATGTGCCATTAATGTTTCGTAGCTCTGGAGGCAGCCAGCACATTCCGTAGCAGTTTTTGGTTCCTTGCGTTCAGTACTAGGCAATGTAGAACGATATGCGATTGGTTTTGTGATCTGGGATTTTTATCAGTGAGCTCAGCACACAGCTGTTCGGGTGCGTGCGTGGTACGTAGATCATATCGTGCGGCCACAAGACAATCGTTGCTGCCCGCTGGTGGTCAAATGCTGAAAATAGATTCAACCACAACCACGCTCGTACATGCTTTGAACGCGAGCTGTGAACAGTTGAGAACCGGGTATGACCAAGATCGTTCCGCTTGTGATCGTGGCATGATAATGTAAGACTATTTCGTCGCACGACTCTGATTTTTAACAGAAGATTCACTGTTTTCATATGTCTTATGGAACTTTGTGAGGGAAAAGATGTGTTTTTTCTTTTTTCGCTGTAATCGTCATTTAATGCATTTTTCTTATATTATTTTGTACTACCTATTCTGTTGAGTATTACAAATTGAAGCATGTAAACCATTAAAAATTAAAATACAAGTATTATACTTGTCCGAGATCGAGATCCTTCGAGTGAGAGATCATTTTATGCAGAACTGTTTTTTAATTTACTATCCCGTGCCTCAAAACCCAGTCGCAACCTCATATCGATCCTCGTGCTTTTGCCTCCCAAAAGGAACCACCCAACCCATACAAAAGTCACCAGAACACACATATCGCTCTTGACCTCTCGCTTTCGTAGGTTTTCTCTTACTTACCATCCTCTTCCTTGTTTGCTTTAGCGCTTGTGTACATTTTCCACCCGCTTTTCCAATTGTTTTGCACAAGCGCCAACGAAAAGCCCCCGCCACCCGTACCACAATTTGTCTGCAATGGGATACGCTAGTACGACTCGCTATAGTACGAACATTCCCGGCAACGGTAACGCGCGTGTGTCGCCGTGTGTTGGGTGTCTCTATTTTTATGTAGTGTGTGGAAGGTATACAGACGCTCTTTTTCATGCCATTTGTCCGCGATAACTAACGCTTGCCGAGCCGCCCGCTTCCTTAGAACAATAATTTAACATTTATTTACATCTGCGTGCCCCTGCAGTGCAACACGGGACCGGACTGTTTTGTTGTGGTGCGGTGGACGAGTAGTCACAGCAAATGTCTACTTCCTACAAATGTCCGCTCGGGTGTGTGCGTCCGACGAAAGGTGCGCCACAGCTGAGACGCTCGTACAAGAACGGAACGGAGCGATCGCACGATCCTGAGTTGTTTGTGTAGTAATGTTATAAGTAAAACAATATTACTTACAACCACCATTCCACACACCTATGGGACTTTAATTCAACCTTTTTATGGTGCGATTTGTTGTGAAATTAAGATTGTTTGTTTTGGAAATAAAATTCACATAAAATTTCATTGCGTGTTGCTCTTAAGGATGATATTATTAGTGTAGCTCGAGGAAGGAAGCATTCCGACACAAATTTTTGGGTTTTATGGCACTTAACATAAACATTAAAGTTAAATAGAAAAGAAAACAAGATTAAAACAAGACGAATATTAAATTCCACAAGTCTTTTTGACTGCTATCAGTGATCTTTAAAATAAAATGCAAGAAAAGGAATTAATAAATAAATTAATTTAGGAAACAAACCATAATATATATAGAAGCAATATAAATAAATGCACACATAAATAAATAACTAAATGTTAAAAATACACAATAATTTCTAGTTGTACATCTAATTGTACCCATTTTTTGAAAGAAATGGGAAGGTAAAACTACACAAAATAAACAGCGAAATTAATAAACCAAAGACTACATTTCAAACTTACAAGAAAAACATAAAAACCTGGTATAAAATTTAAAAAAACAAATCAATGATTAAAATCATATTGCAAACTAAAAGGACTTTTACTTATTCTTTAAACTAAATGTTAAATCAGAAAATTCTGTTTTTAATAATAAAATATTTCTATCATTACTTTTTTCTTCCATACAACATTCTTCTTCTTTCTTGGCTTAGCGACCTCTTAGGTCTTCTTTCTTGGCTGCCATTTTTGGTCTAGTCTAGTAAGTCTAGTATGTCACCGGTTAGTTGGATAGTCAGTCCTCACTAATAAAAAGGAATATGTTCCTGTTAGAAAGTTTTACGTGCAAAGAATGGACGAAAACACCTGAACTTGTATTGAATTAAAGACTTGGATCTTCGGCCATAATAATACATCGGAGCAATAGTGACAAATGTAGTGAAAAAATCTCAAACGTAGGCTTCTAGTTGTCTCATGGGTCGACGAAGGCCATTCCACGCAATTCGTATCAAAAAGTTGAAAACCTTAGCTGCCCTAAGAGTTTGGAGACATAGATTGGCCGTAGCTCGGGCCACTAAACGCTTACATACTCTAATGTAATCCACTGATGTAGGGAATGAAATCCTTCTAGCTCGTATTTATCAATGTTTAAATTGTTTATGGTCAGGTCTGAGTGTCAAGGAGACAGATGTACATTGAAATTGTCCTATACTGTCTAAAAACAAACCTTAAATCTATCAACAACACCACGACACAGAGACCTACCCAGTTTTCCGATCGGATAGTTTCCATTTCCAACGATGAACGATACCGAAATGAAAGCAAAACATTCTGAAAATCTATCGCTAACAACCTGTACGACATTTTCTGAACCTGCTCGCTCCGGTTCCAGACTCGCCTAGACAAAGAGTCCGCAGAAGAGCTTACACGTTTTACAGCGTGTTGTTCTTAAGTAAACAAACCCATCGCCCGAACACGCAATCCCTTATGCACGATTTTCGTTCGCCATGTGCCAAGGTCTCCGGCGTTGCCTACTGGGTCTCCTGCGCGTGGATAAACGATGAGACGGAAAACCCACTATAAGCTAACACCATTTTCTTTCTCCCTCTCGTCCTACTCTCTCCTCCAGACCTCGCGCCGGCCTTCCCTTTCCGGGAGGTGCAGCTCAAGCTGGACGTCGACCCGAAACAGCAGTTCGAGATACTGCCCGAGCTCGGCCGGGGCACCTTCGGGACGGTGTTTCACTGTCGCGAGAAGGGTACGGGTTTGGAGCTGGCGGCCAAAATTGTACCGTACAAGAAGAAGAAGGATCGTGGTGACATGGTGCGGGAGATCGACATCATGAGCTGCCTGCACCATCCCCGACTGATCCAGCTGTACGATGCGTTTGACTACGAGAACAAATTCTACGTCATCCTCGAGCTGTAAGTATTCGGTTTCGTCCTTCGTGTGTGTGTGTTGTGATTCCTACAAATACAAAAAAAAACAGATATGCCAAACAGTTGTTAACACTTTGACTATGCGGCTGCCGCTATTACGACTCACCCATTCCGATGGTGACCTTCGCGCACTTGTACGCGACGGTCCGGTCTCGGTTTCTCACATGCGTTTTCTTTACAGCATTCAAGGTGGCGAGCTGTTCGAGCGCGTCATTGACGACGATTTCGTGCTGACGGAGAAAGCGTGCGCCGTCTTCATGCGGCAGATCTGCGAGGGCATGGAGTACATTCACAGCCGGAGCATCATCCACCTAGACATGAAGGTGAGTCAAACGCCGTTGTCGCACACTTTCCCGCTCGGCGATGCACTTATACTGGCGTCTTTTCATTCGTTTTTGCCCACCCTGGCAACACGGGTAGCCAGAAAACATTCTTTGCCTCACAAAGACGGGCAACCGGATCAAGATCATCGACTTTGGGTTCGCGCGCCGGTACGATCCGGGCAAGAAGCTGCAGGTGATGTTCGGTACGGCTGAGTTCGCTGCACCGGAGGTGCTCAATTTCGACGAGATCTACTTCTACACCGACATGTGGAGCTTGGGCGTGATCTGTTACGTACTGTGAGTACTATTGCTGACCCCGCGTCCGGGGGGCATTCTCGTCGCGAGGGTCCGTTTGTTGCTGCGACTTTGTATTTGCTACTGCTCCTTCGGTGCATCATAATCGCTTCCGTCTCTATCTCCCTAACCGCTTCCCGAAAGGACCCCGACACTAGTCATTACGGTTGCCACACTCCATACGAGCCGCGTGTAATTGAGCTACTAATTAGAGCCGCGCGAACAAGCATGACGCTGCACCGCACCGTGCGCTCCAGCCGGAAATGTAGATGGAAAACGTGCGGGACACTTTTGAGCTGCTGATGATCACACGTTGCTTTTTTGGCTTTTGGCAGGTTTGAGATTTTTTGGCGTGTGGAAGTGTGTACTTGTTTTCCTTTTATTTGTTCCTCACTCCGGAAATAACCCTCTCAGTTGGTGTGTTGTGGTGTGTCTTTATCCGCTTAATTCATTCACAGAACCGTTGCTCACTTACTTCCTATCCTGTGTGTCCGCTTGTCTATCCTCTGGTCCGACATCGATTGCCCTCGCAAAACAGGGTTTACCATCCGTTTCGAACTTGAAACGAAGTTGTTTTAAGACTTTACTTCGTTTTTCTTATGTTTTTCTTCGGTTTCTCCTTGTTTTTGTTTTTATCGTGAAGGTATTTGCATTTACCTTCACTATTTTCTCATTTGTTTTTACTTATTTAAAAAATTTTAATATTTAATTTGTAGTTTGGTCGCCTAGCTCCGTGTTATTATTGTTTTTTCCTCTTCTCTTTCTGCTCATGCCGTTGGTTAACTTAGTTGATTTGTTGGTTTGATTGTTTTTAACGATTTTATTTCGTTTTTTGGAAATTTTATTCAAATTGTATTCTTCTCATTTTCCATCTGTACCATCGCAACCAATTGGAGCCCATTTAATCGGTTTTTCTTTCCCTTTTTCTAGTCATTTGTAACTATAGTTGGACAAACACTCACACACGTATTGACCAGCACTGTGATCAAACTTATTACGTTTTGTTTTCCTTATTATCTCTCACTGTCGTGATTTTCAACTATATAAACTAAAAGTGTTCTTGGTAACATACCGTTTTGATTTGGTTTTTATTACTGGTAATCGATGGCCGGAGCCCGTCGGTAGTGTTTAACTGGGTTTTGCGTTTCGTACGTGTGCCATGCCATATACAGCTGAACAGGTGAACCATCAACAGAAATGTTGCAAGAGTCGGCTCTTGGGAGAAATGTTGAGATGTTGTAATGCCACAGGGTTATGTTTGAAGGTGTCCCAGATATATTTGACTTCGTCGCACAGTATTGTTTGTATTGGCGGTTTCTAATATTTTTCACTAGACGCTTGTCTAATATTTCTAAATCGATCAAAAATACAACTCTAGGGACTAGTGACGAACCCAAACATCTTTGCGAAACTGTGCACAAATTCAAATATGTCTGATCCACCAAGAATACTACAGCATATCGTGTGTCAAGTGTTAATTTCTCCCGTAGTTGATCATGCTTCGTTTATGGTTCACTTGTTGATACATCCGTCTTTCTTTACTTCATCCTAAGTAAATTCGTTTTGTTTTATTATTTTATTTGCAAGTTTTACCTGTCTGTGCTACAATGTTTGCTACTTCATTAGTTTATATGTTTTTTTATTTCATTTCTCATATAATTTAAATCATCTATGAAACACGAACAAATGGATCTCTTGAGGGTAAAAGAACAAAAAAATCCCACAAACAATTGAAATTCATCCTACAATTCTATAAGAACAAATACAGATTTAATCACTCATAACCCCACAAATCCAGGTGGATGATTCCATACATTATTACACCGATCATTATCCACGGTACTTCCCCGACTGACCGGTATCGGTCGAGTTTCTTCAACCCACCGTACGAAGTCACAGCACTAAGCCAACGATCTCATTATCATACCGTGTTGCATACAAATCAATCTCCATTACTCGCCGCAGCAGCTTCATTCAGCAGTGATCGAAGCGCGATGATAGAATCCACCTTCGTGAATGACATAACTCCAGTCGGCTGGCACGGGGTTAAAATTAGCATAGAAACGGAACATCCCCATGTATTTTCGCACTGATTTTTCCTGAAAAAATCCCGTGACGTGCCGGGTATGTTTCACAGTTACTCGCGCCGGTCTCGTGCAAGGAAATGTTCCGCTCGGGGGTTAACGCAGGACGAACACAAAAATCACCCAAAACACACGACCACCACGTGCTGGAAATTCCCTATCGCGCATGGCTTGAAAAGGCAATTAAAATTCATACCTTTATCTGACCGGCATCCAAGGGAAAATCCACCCGGAATGCCAAAGATGCCAGGAGGGAGTATTTATGGCACCTGTACCGGGGCGCGCTCTAATGCTAATTGATTAATCGTACTCGATCTAACCCTCTCCGGCAACTCGCCGCCTTATACTAACAGATTAAACATACGTTTATGTGTATATAATTTATCATTGGTTTGTCTTAGATGGAGGGTTTTCACCGCACAATCACTCATGCAATTCCGAAGGCAATCGTTTTGTAATTATAACATTGCAATGCTCTCAACGATATTTATGAATGAGTTTCATAATAACTCTTATATTCCAGCATTCTTTGAGTTATTTACAATTAAAACAAAAACCCTCCAACTAATGCAACCGTAATTCGATCAATCTATCCCATTCGCTTACAATGCGCATTTCCGTTTGTTTCTCTCTTCCTTACACACTCTGTTTATCTCTCTTCTTTCCATGATTACTCGTTATCCTTCGCGTGTTTCATTTTGTCACGTATTTTTGCGCTGATTCGCTCTCTGCTCATCTATTCTGCTCGCCCCCAACATGATCATCATCATCGTGTCATCAACCACCACGCTGCTCCTTTCTGGCTCGTGTTACGATTGCACACCACCGTCGCGCATCGGACCAGACTGTCCGGACTGTCACCGTTCGTGGGCGGTGACGACCAGGCCACGATGACCAATGTCCTCCAGGGTACGTACACGTTCGACTACAAATCGTTCGACGCCGTGTCGGAAAGTGCGAAGGATTTCGTCCGCAAGCTGCTGGTGCGGGACGGCGAGAAGCGGCTAACGGCACGGAAAGCGCTACGGCATCCGTGGCTCGCGGAAACGACAGCTCAGAGTACCACCGAGCTATCTGTGACAAAAACAAAGTTGAAACGCTATGTTATCAAGAAGCGCTGGATCAAGGCGGTCAATACGATCATTGCCCTGCGGCGAATGGGTGCGCGGATCGATTACGATCTAGTTTAGAAGCCGGGAGGGAAGAACGAGAGACTTCCGTTCTTGCTAATCTTGTTTACAGGGCGAGGTGAGCGCGAGTGTACACCGTTCAGTTGAGCATCCATCATCGGAAGAATTAATCCCGCTGCATGTATACAAAACAAAACCTTAAAGGGACCACACCAAGCGTTTCACGGAAAGCGGGAAGACATCCTCCGGCGGGGTAAAAGGCGGCAAACGAAGCGAAGGGAAAGAATGCAACTACTTAAAACACACACACACACAGACACACAAATGCACACCTCTCCGTTCTATGCGTTGCACTTCTCCGGATTAGTGAGAGAATAATATGACCCACCTACTGATCGCCATGACCACTCTCAACACACCTCAACCACACACTTGCGCTCTGTTTCTCCCGATCACACACATCAACACACGCACACACAAATACACCGAAAAAACCGGTTCCGATGTTTCCGTTCGTGCTGGGACAGGTGTTGCATAATTCAATGGGTTCCGTGGCGTGTACCACCCAACCCCCAGAGGAAGCGGACGGGGATCCGGTTAGGCGGTTCTCGGCGGGTGAATAGTTTGTATTCTATTTCCTTTCCATCGTGGAATCGAATAGGTTGTAATTTACTTGTTATATACTAGCAATAAAATTAAGATTACCGGATACCAAACACCAACCAACGACTGCCGAACGAGTTTTTGCTTATTAAAGTTAAAGGCGACAGCGCCGGGTGATGGAGTGCTGCCACACGTGTCATCACGTCGCTCATCGTGCGGCACACAGGCTCTTCGCCAGTCACGTTTCCAACCCTACGAAACCCTTTGGAAAGAAGCTTCGAAATACAAACGGCGCGTGATATCACCACCATCTCGGATTGTAGAACAGAAAATCAACACTCGTCTTGTCGTTCGTTACAAACTAACTAACGATGTAATGCAAAACGTAATATGTGCAGAAAGGTACGGTAGAAAAGAGTGCTAAAATATGGTGCTTCACTTATGGCTTAAAGAAAAATTGTAGTAGCCCCATTTTTGTCGGGGCGGTCGACGATTGGAGAGACGTCTCGTATCGGGAAAAAGGGCGGATTGTGTGCTTTACTCCACTGTCTGCTATCACTACTTCATCCGTCGACAGATCATTTCATCGATGCTACGGATGCAGTCACGCAGCTCCAACACCCGCAGCATATCGATAAGCCGTTCCATATTGATCTGTTGCATCTGAAAGTATGAAAAATGTTTAGAATTGATTCACCTTTATGGCACTGGAAAGGCGGTGTTCGTACTCACCTCATAATAACCGAGCAGCATCCGTGCCGGGCTTGGTACCTGCTCCCAAACGGTGAAAAAGGCATGAAAATCAAGCAGCGAACCGAGCGCACGCCATGTCTCGCTACCGCTCAATAGGGCGCACAGCTCATCCATACACTGGTCATCGAACAGTGTGCCCGTGACGGCTGCCGGTTCCTTTTGTTCGGTGACATTATCCGATCGCTTCGTGGCTTTACGCTGAGGTTCAGCTTCCGGCTCGTGTTCCTCCAACAATCGCGCAATGTTTACTCGATCACAGTTAAGGTTGATCGAATCAAGCACTGTGTCTTTTCGATCCTTGTCCTGATCTTCCTCTTCTCGTTCTTCCTCTTCATCCTCTTCCTCCTCCTCTTCTTCTTCCTCATCTTCTTCGACGTCCTCTTCCTGATCCTCCTGAGAACCATCTGCCGTTCGCTTTCCGGAAGCTTTGGTACGCTTCTCCAAACCATCCGGAAAATGGCGCAACAATTCTCGCACGATCAGCTTGTTGTTTCCTTGCCCGGTGTGACTTTTAGCGTCGGCCAGCTGTAATGGAGTGTAGCCGGCGTTGTTCTGCTCGAGACCTAGCTCGTGATTTACGTGCTCCAGGATGTAGTTCACGATATCCAGTGAGTCCTGTTGAATTAAGACAGAAATTATAATGTAAACTCTATGAAAGAAAACGATCCCTAACATCATCACTACGTACATTATCCACCGCGATGTGCAGGATGTTGTTGCCATGTTTCAGGTCCTTCTCGCGAACCGAAGCACCGGCGTCGATCAAAATGCGGGTAATTTTCAGATTTCGAGCGTACACAGCAGCCTGCAAAGCTGTCAGCCCATCGTCATTCGTACAGTCCAGCCGAGAGCCTCCGGTTTGTCCGTGTCGCAACAGCAACCGTACCATATCGGGCACATTCTCAACAACTGCCCGGTGCAGTGCCGTATTTCCACGATAATCACAAAAGTTGAGCTTTGCGCCAGCTTTCAGCAGCTCCTCCACAATCGATGCGTTGTTGGTGGACACCGCAAGGTGTAGGGCCGTTTCATTGCGATCGTTCGGTAGATCCAACAGTTCGTCTGTTAACCGAAACTCGTCCAACAGTTCGATCAATTTACAGGCAACCGTCGTATCATTGCGCCGTATGGCCGCGTGCAAACAACTGTAAGAGAGGGAGAGAGAGAGAGAACGGAGAACAAAACAAAAACCTATGTTTAATGGATGGGTCCTAGTTACACATCAACGGATCAACAGGAGCGGAAGGTTGTAAACAGGAATTCTAACAATTGCGCCGACGATGCATCAAGCTTCGCTGAAGGGGAGAACTTCAAAAGGAAGGTGGAGAGGAACTGAATTTTAACTCATGTCAAAACGGAAGGCATAAATCTCATCCAGTGTAATTATACAGCATATCATTATCGGCCGTGCCGACAGCATCAAGCGATCCAGTTCCGGAGGCATAGACAACTTTCCCAGCGTGGGACACTGTTGACTACACAACCGTAAGCATTCTGGAAATCTAGAATTTCCAGTTCCAGACACCTTTACTGTCCTGGCAATGCGGCTTATACAAAAACGTGCAGAACCTAACTCGGAATCGGTAGGTGTACTAGGAAAACCCAAACATATCGGGATGTTTGCCAACAGTTGAAAATACCCAAAGCCACACCTATGGTTCATTCGGCACTGGTGGCACTGGTAAGATATGAGTAGAACCATTCTTAATTGCGGGTATCTCTAAGCAAGAGTATCAATCTTATTTCTCATTTAAAATTTGCAATGGAGTGATAGGATTTTTTTTTTCAACAGACACACATACATATTTGTACACACAAAACCCATTTTAAAAACAAATAATTTATTTACATTTATAAAAGCTGCAAATCGGTACGGTAACGGGTTGGCATAGCGGCACAGGGCATAGTTAGTCACCAACCGTGCTCCTCGTAATGGCTACTCCACGGCTGAGGTTCGAACCTAAACCACAACGAGCGCAAGGAGTGTGTTGGGGAGAGCGAGAGATTGCGGGAAGGGAAGAGAGAGAGAGAAAAAAAGAGGAAATGCCCCGATTAGGCCGCGGATTCAACTACCGATCGGCGAAAGGGAAGGGCCTGAATGTCGATCGTTTGCAAAGAATGGATAGCGGGAAGGCTCGTGCAAAATTTGGACAAAACGTTGCACAACTTACTTGAGCTGCTGCTGGTTAGCGGCGGTCCAGTGGGAAGCTAGCAGCTGCCGCGATCGGTTTACATCACCAGCAAACAGTTTGATCAGCGCCAACAGCTTCCGCAGCATCTCGCCCTGCCGCGCATCATCGCCGGATGCGACCAGATCGGCAATCGCACGACCCAGCACACTTTCCGTATCGCTGCCCGCTGCCGTTTCCGAGTCGGTTTCCAGCTTTACCAAATCCTGCTGGTTGCCTATCTCCTGGATAAGCTTGTTGAATTCTGTTGGCAAGAATAAATAACCCACCTATGTAAGATGTCGGCGGCTTTGCTGTGTGTCATCCTGTCGCTTACCTTCAGAGTTGCACGGGAAATCGCTTGAATCAAACGCTACGTCAGACGCGATCGTGGTTGGAATGTTCAGTATCTCCTGTATGATGCTTGCCTTGGTAAGCTCCTTGCTGATCGTGGTTCCTGCACTGATCCCACTCATAATGTCCTGATGATGTCCTGATGGCTGCTGATGGCCGGTAGCTGTCGCGTCGATTGCTGCTGTCGAGGAAGGCTCGTGACCCTCGATAATAGCTCCGTCATGGTTGGCCAACATTGGGAAGGGTTGATGTAAGGGCGGTAAGCGCGTACTTGAACCACCTCCACCACCTCCTGCTCCACCACCACCTGCATTCGGATCGTTCTGAATGACGGTTGGAATTTCGGACGAAATGTTTCCGGAACTTATGCGCAGACGCTTGCGGGATCCGCAACCGCTGCTACCGGGCACCATCATGCCGGGTCGCGGTTTGTACTTAAACAGCACCGGTTCACTCTGGCAGCGATCCCGTGGCCGGAAGAGCTGCATGTGCACCTCAACCGGTTCGGTAATGTCCTTGTTCCTGTACGGTGGTGTTTTGAACGCGATCGCATACTGGTGATGAACGTCCGCTTCCGAAAATATGGCCATCTCCTGCCACACCTCCTGATCGTACTCGTCCAGCTCGTAGAACCGAATCTTTATGTTGTCTGTAGCACACACACACACACACAAAAATAGAAAGAAAACGTTTAGGATCGACGAGTTCCCGCATCTGTCGAAAACAAAAAACTCCCCATTCACTTACTTTTGCAAACCTTCTCCACAAACATAAACACTTCTTCGCCTCCATCGACACCACTAACCGTGGTGCTTAGCCGGCAGATCTTCAACTCTCCGGTAAGAGCACTTTCTGTGGAAAAGGAATAAAGCGACACACACACACACAATGCACGCACACACACACAAACCAGGTTAAACTCGGTTCTTCTTTCCTTCAAAAACCACCACACTTACTCATGTTGTTGATAGGATTGGAGTAAACTGGCTCACAAATTGGTACCCAACGTCCCGTACCCGGCTCCACACGGTACGCCTGGAAGCAGAGGCACACTTGGTTAAGGTTCATCGTGCGCGCCATTACGGTGGCATCTTTCTGCATCTGCTGCTCTTCGCGCTCGGTCGGTTCACGGTTCAGCTCGCATAGTCGATGCTTGCGCAGCTTCTTGTACAACTCTTCGGCTATAAATTTCTTGGCCGTGTGAATGATGCCCATTCCCTGGAAGGTGGCCACATAGCTCCCACCACCACCACCATCGGTGGACTCTCCTGTCGGGCCACCAACATCCAGATCGTGCGGATCGATCAGATCCAGCTCGCCGGACTTAATCACAAGATGGTGCGAATGGGGAGCACGCCTCTGCGGATCCACCTGGTACAGCGAGCAGCGCACTTTGGCCTCTCCAGTATAACCCCGCAGCTCTACCGTGGGGAACGTTTTCTTCGACTTTTCCGTGCGGCTACCCATGAGAGAACCGTGCGTACCGTGCATCTCCGATTGGTAGCGGAAGCGGAACTTATCCACCGGTTGCTCCAGTATCACCAGATACGGTTTGCCGTAGTCTGCATCGGGTGGGGCAAAAGCTGAAAAGCGCAAACCGGGAAACACAATCGTTGATCGGTGGGCGTTCGTTTTGTTGACTCACTGTGTCCTTACCTTCGTTGGATGCTGTC
>KZ062433.1:95149-125731 GCA_002091835.1 Anopheles maculatus
GTTGGGGTGCGTAGTAATGCTGCTGCTGCTGCTGTTGCATTTGTTGCTGGTGCTGCTGTTGCTGCTGCTGCTGCGGCTGATGATGTTGCTGCTGTTGATAGCTCATGCCTGGATAGTTCATCGAGCTCGTACTGTTGGAAAGGTTTAAGTTCTGCAGCGTGTAGGAAGTGCTTTGCTCACTGGCATTAGACTGTGGGGACATGTTGCTGGCACGACTGTTAGGCGATGCTACCGACGACGGCGATGATGGCGATGCAGACGATGAAGAAGGCGAAAGCGCACTGGCATACGATCGGCTCGACGCGAGCGTATAATCTCCAACACTGACCACGGTTGCTGCTGCTGCCCCCGACGACGGTGTGTCCATCGACAGGATGGTGTACTGGTTGGGTGAAGCGCCCAGCAGCTGTTGCTCTGGAAATATGCAGGAAAATGGGAAACCATCAGCCGGGCGCACACAAAACCAATGAATCACGATCCGGCTCTTCAAGACACCGGCGATGACAGCGACAACAGAACGGCGAGACCTCTTTTTTTGCCACCTAACCGGCGTTTGCAGTCTCAACTTGTCTGGAAAACCCACAAAATACCCTTGGTGCACGAGTCAACACTTCTGCTCCGGCGACAATTTGTCCAACGTGCACAAGCGTTGTCACCTCCCTCCACTATTGTGGGACAGTAGGCAGAGGGCTCGCTCGTTTCCGATTAGTAGCAGTAGCAGCAGTACCTGTTTGCAGTGGATACGGAACGTCCAAGCGGTGTGGTTGTTGCTGCTGTTGGAGCTGTAGTAATAGTACATCCAACGCGTTAGAACCGTGATCTAGCGACATAATACGTATTCTATAAACAGTCGTGTCTGTTACTGGCTGCGACTGCTGCTGCTGCTACTGCATCCTAACCGTTTCGGCGCCAACACGCAACTGAACGATCGCCGGTACGCGAGACGCGATTCTCGTAACTCTCGCGGGCACGCGATCAAGTATGATGCTCGTTGACAGGCGGAGATAGCAGCGGGCGGGTTTAGCGATAGGCGATACGCATGTAAGATCAACGTGGAAGTGAATCCACGCGAGAGAGTGAGAGAGAGAGAGAGAGAAGGAGAGCGAGCGTACGGGAGTCAATTCCCGGCACGACCCATTAACACAACCGCCCAAAGGTACGTACGGTGGGGCTTTCTGTCAACAGTAAAGGAAATAGCGATAAGAACGCTATCGATTTGCGGACCTGATATCGCTGACTGATATGGCACATCCATCCCTTTTTTTGCTCTCGTTTTTGCACCAACCTCCAACCTCTCAACCGGATCTTACTTTCATCCACCGATTCATTCATGCCAATCGATATCGGTGCGAACCGTGGACAAGTATTTCAGTCAATAAAAAGTTGGGTGATAAGAGTTTTCGCTTCCTTTGCTTGATACGTGCCCCCGGTTCTTCCTGCTGGTGTGTGCCCTTTTTATGGAGCAGGAGAGGGTGGGAGAGGGGGGGAAGAGTGAACAAGCAGACAAGCCTTACATCAACGTCATCGAATGCGGTCGTTTGTGTGCACCGAGGGACGACCAAACCTGGATTATGCTCGACGTCACAGGGTACACGTACACCATCTTTACCATTCTTCCAGCAATCCTTACGGCCTTATCGGCAATGTTAGCATATTTTTGACGTAACCGGGATTCCACAAATTGTTCTCTTTAGAGGTCCAAAATAATCGCGTCTGCATCAAAAATAGCCCCTTCTGGAGGACGTTCTATATTTAGGGAATTTTGGAGAAAGCCCAACAACAACAGAATAACGGTCACGATGACTCACGATCACTCGCATCCTGCGTAACTTCGGCCAGGTACTTTACGCAGGCTTTGGGTGACATCTGGAAAAGTGAACCGCCGGTTGTTAAATGGAAGTATGTCATACGTTCTCGATACTAAACGCTGCCAATACTAAATATAAAGGCTATCGTATGACGTCAAGAAAAAAGCGGTGGTTTCATTTGCCGACGAATAAGTTTGATACAAACAAACCACCAGTCTCCCGTTTTTGGTAAGATTCGAAAAAGGGTAAAAGCATCGAAATTAACGTCATTCGATTGGAGATCCTTCCTGCATCCTAAAAGAACACCGCAGAACCGGTTGACTCATACCGGTATTGTACGGTTTAATACAACGGGTGTCCAATTGGAGCCTCGAGAGTCAGCGATAAAGCGCTCGATCGTACCACGCGTGATCGTGGAATGACGTCGAACCGTTTCAATCCTCTACGACATCTTCGCCACATTTTGGTACTCGAGCGTGTGTGCATCAGCAGCAGAAAGCATTACAGATGCAAAGTAAGTCCACAGAAAGACAGTGCCCGGTGGTAATCAGTGGCACGAACTCAATGGCAGTTCCAATGCGCGCGATAGCCTCGTACGACCTTCACCCGGGTGAGTGTGTTTAATCGTACCTAACTATAGGAAAATTAGCATTGACAAGCACGCGTTTCGTTTGTTTTTGTTTTTATTTCCAATTGATATTGGACCCATTTTGAAATGTTTCTATTTGGTCCCACAGCAGTTACCACAGCATCTGGTCATCCAAAGCTATGGGACAGTCATATAATTTCCGTTTTGTATCGGTTTGACGCAGATCAAGATCGTCGCAAATCAAGAGACCATCGAATTACGATAGTCAAACGGCGTCATTCCCAAATACTTTTCTCTCAAAAAACCTGTCCAGTGACGTAGGTTAAGACTTGAAGACGCTAATCGGAACCATTAAATATACCATCGTTTAACTTTATGCAAAATAAATGGACCCATTTTCTGTGCACAAAAGATACGTTATTTTTAAATCAAAATTATGGATACTTTTGCGTGTTGAGTTTTGATTTTCAGCTCTTCAAAAATTATATAATACAACAAAAAAATTAACCTTAATTGTTCATGATGAGTTAACATTCACATAAATTTACAAGATTTTCCGTTATAAATTATTAACATCTTACACACAACTTTCAATAGAAATAATTGCTAAAATTTCCACTACCAGAATGGTATAACAATTTAATAAAATTCGAATTGCTTCCTGTGTGTGGCTCCATTCAACTAAACACAGCCATGACTCAACTTGCGTGCGTATTTTCCCGAGCCGCAACGAGATGAAAGCACGTGCTTGCGAATAATTTAACTAGCAGAATACGCAGGAACAATTCAATTACAATTTTCTTCCCATGTGTTGTACAAATTACTAATCAAACATCTCACATACTAAACGTGTGTTACCTTAGCTGAATCAATTAATCACACGGCACGGTATCCCTAACAGTTCGCGCCTTAAAATCACACAACCCTCAGCCGTTCGTGAATGAAACAACTCCTCTAAAAGCACGTAAACAATATGATGGCGCAAATTACTACCAACCACTTCGTACGACGACTACCGGCACACAACACACACAGCAGTAGAGGCGCTTTGCAACGTCGTAAAGGTGACAATATCGTTTACCATCGGCCGAAATAAGCAAATAGGACAACCGGTTGAACATTGCGATGACAACGATGACGACATCGTTCTGTTTTCTAGCTCCCCCTTCTATCCATTTCTCTATCCGTCACCGAAAATTGTCCCCCTTGACGGCAAACAATCGGTACAGTGTGACGACAAGCATGGCGAACGATCTGAAGAGGACATCGTCCTGTAGCACACTATGGGATGTGGTTTGTTTTAAAATTGGACATGCTTGGGGTAAGTTATCAAGCTTTTTCGGTGCCTAATATAAACCTAGAATGGGACAGAATGCGACCTATCCCAGTTACACGAACGGCACGTGTAACCGATAAAGTGGTAAGTGATATGACGAAACTCACAATTACTTGATATGTAACTTTCTGCTCCCCCATCATGGAGATTCAAACAAACAAAATACCTTCCAGGAATTGTGGTTCAAGAGGATGTATAGCCGCTTGCATCAATCTACCCTAGTGTCTCGTGGCATATCTCTCTCTCTACGGGGCCTTCTATTAAGTACGATGTTAAGGATTAAAGAGTTTTACTTAGAATTTAATAAGAGCTGCCATTGCTATACCCAGTATTTGCTGGTATCGAGAAAATTCCGAAGCCGGTACTAGACAAATTTTAATTGAAGTATTGAAATAAGAGAAAGGTAATCATATATTCTTAAGCGTATACAGTGACAGACAAAACAATAAAGCTACCTAATTTTGAAGATGAGATTATGGAATTAGTTTTTGATGAATCAGAATTCATGTTTTTGGCATTCTGGGACAGACGCAGTATATTTCTGATATAACTATTTTTCAAATAAAACATGTAAAACAACTTTCCTAACATTATATGTTGCACATCTCCTTCTCAAAATTTTGAAACATTAACAAGGACAAGTTTGGTTAATACTAAAGTTAAGATTTTCTTTTATTTAGGGACTTATATTTGGGGTCCTTTTTTGCATCTAACGCAATGAATCGGTAGATTCTGGACGAAAACGTTATTGCTGACACTTTTTCCATATTTTGGAGTTACGACCTAATAAAAGTGTATCGAAAGCAGTAGTTTCAAAACCGAATATTATACTTGGATTTGCATTAAAACATATCGGAAGCTTTTAGTCTGCCATTTCTGGTTTCCTTGACTTGTTTGTATATCTAAAGATCAAGAAAATGCCCAGTACAAAATCGGTGCCACTACTATCAGACCACTTACGGATATTAACGTGGCGTTACTGTTTTGTCTCTCACTGTATCAATAAGTCTATCTTCTTAGCCCGATCTAGAATTAAACCTGATCCTAATTATCCAGTGAAGGGAAATAGTTTTAGAGGTTTAATAATATATTAAAATAAATGGAAAGTTGAACCAGACAGAGCGGGGCTGTCATATTTAAAGCGGTATTAGTCATATTTTAAGTAATTCAACTAACTACCACGTTTTTCTTTGTATATTTATAGATAAGAAGGGTCCTCCTTTTAATCCAAATAGCAACAACCGTACTCGATCTTCGTCGATCATCACCGACTGGATCTCTATGAGTCAAAGAATAATCAGTCCATGGTTCATGAGGTTAGGACCGGACAATCTAACGAGGGCTTGTCGATTAAATTCTTTCCCCACCGTGTATGATTCAGCAAACCACATGCTAACGATCTGGTCGGTTTATGGTGTAATAATACGCTCGTTACGAAGCTTTCTTTGTCCCATGTCGAGGGTCGCATGTTTTATCTTGAAACATTCACGCACTTAACATTGTAACGAGCCCAACTTTATCTCCCATACTGATAAAGTTATGGCCAAACTGCACGACAAAGCCCACTATGTCACCCACCACTAGGGGAGCAAAGATTCATCACTCAATTGTCAGTCGTGTAGCGCAATCGGGCTGCTACTTACAGGCCCCAGAACGATCGCGGAGGCTGCACTGGAAGAAACGGCGAGCCGGGAGCGGGGTCCGAGAGCGTTTGGGAATTCCCCATCCATACCAAAACAAGATCCCTTTCCAACAGTGGTGGGCAACACGACCGCGAACGTGTCGAGCGCTGGTGTGCGTGGGGCTTTCCCGAGTAGTGTTGTGATCGCGGCGTACCGGTTTATTCCCCACCCGCGGGCCAACATTTGCGCACACACATATGCTTCTGTAGGGGCTGGCTGCAAGTTTCGCATACATAATGACACACACAATCTAACTTCCCAATCCCCCAAGACGGTACAGTAGGGATGAAAGAGCGTAAGAGAGAGAGAGCCGGTGCCATGTATTTCGTATGCGGGTAGTGATTGGGGATGATAATAAAATAGGAAACAAAGCCCGCAGCACAAACGATCGCGCGCGCTCGCTTGATCACGATGGTGTGTACACGTCATTCCTTCTGATGATGGGCTTCTGTGATTCATCGTCGGTGTGCTGTGCCGTGGTGCCCGACACCAATTAAAAAGGATGGGACATAAAAACTCTGCAGAAATCGAACATGGTCAACAAGGTCGTGTTACCGGAACAAACACTATTGATGTTTCTCGTTTGAACCCTTGGCACGTACCACACACACGCAAACAGCAGAAACCCGCTACTGCGAACCGGCGCTATGGTTACACTAGAAACACTACTACTACGATTTGCACTTACCATACATCTCATGACGATAGCTGTCCAAATTCAGCAGCGTCGACATTTTGGTGTGTTTATTACACTCGCAGTTCACGCACGGAAAGCGAACAAATAAACAAAAGATTTATCGCCGAACGACGCACTAACTACACTACACAGACACACAATCACACACACAAACGCACGCGTAGAACAAAGATACAAAAGCGCGAGATAATTTTCTCCAGTTGTATATAGGAGTGTTTGAGTGCGAAAGCGCTTATCAGAGAAGCCTAGAATTAGAACAAACAAATGAAGCAAAAAACAAAACACACAATCACTTTGTAGATAGGTTAGGTTGTACACTTTACACGGCTTTTTTCTTCCCCGTACTTGCTGTTTGTTATTGGCTGATAAACAACGCTAGCAGGCCGCAACAGGTGGTGGTGGTGCTGCTACTTGCAAACCAGGGGATGAAAACAAACAACAACGAAAGTGCATCACGCCTGAATACCGTAAGAACATCTTTTCCCCTTTCAAGGTCAACCTTTGAACGGAACGCTTTTCATTCGTTTAGCTTTGTTTTGTGCGGCGTCCGATTTCAGTAGGCCGGCCACTGCAAGAACAGCACTGCACCATCCATACAACTACAACAACTGTCACTCGAACTTGGGGTGGTTTGGGTCTAGTCGCAACAGCACCAAACAAAAAAACCCCTTATCGGCCAGACCGGTGTTATGCTATCTCCGGAACACACAAATCCAACACCGTACACAGCAGCACACTTGCATCCGACACAACACCGCGTACCACCATACCGCATTAATTGCGCTTTTCGACCACAGGGAATCGGCGCAATCAAACACCAATGTTTGCCAACATACCAACGCCGCACCCGCACGTACACACACTGCCGGATGCCGCTCTAGACGTGCTGCACCCAAGAAGCTTCTTCTTCGATTATTTTTGTTTCCCTCCCGCTCCGTTAACAACAAGTGACGACGCGTGTTCGCGGTTCCGCTGAATCGTGTGCATCCGTTGCGCGAGGCTCACATTAGTACACTGTGTGGAGAGGTTCGCGCTGGAATCGTAGTGAGCGCGCCGTCCCGTGTGCAGCTGAGCGTGTGTGAGTGTGCAGCACGCCTCGCAAATACTAAACCAAACGCACACCGCCAGGGCTGCAGGGCAGCATCCGTTCCGGACAGTATCGCACTGTATCAGCTGGAAAGAACACAACCCTCCTGGGTGCTGCTGCTGCTGCTGCTGCTGCTTGGGGGACAGACCCACTACAATTCGAACGTTCGAAAAACTAACCCCTAAAAAGAAAAAAAGCAACGCCTACTAGTAGGGGTGAAAGAACACCGACACACATCAGGCACGTTACCAACGCAACAAACGAATGAAACAAAGGCAACTACGGCGACTACGTTCCAAGCAAGAAAGTGTTTTACTGCTGGATCTTTGACTGGAGGAGCATGGTGCTTCCACGTGCAATTCCTGCCCAAACCCACCCCGGGCGAGTGTGTGTGCGTGTGTGTGTGTGTCTCGTAAATACATGCGTACGATATCGCTGGACTGACAGGCGGTCGCTCTGTTTGCTCGGTGTGATTCCCCTTCCCGGGAACCTCCTTTGTTGTTTTCGGCCATATCGCAACAGGTGTGGACACGAACGAGCTTGTGTGTGTGTGTGTGAGGTTGTAATATTCTAATCACCATGCACGCACCCAATCCAACCGTTTGCTAAAGGGGGGATGCGTCATGCAGTTCTTGACACAACCACAACCATTGCATCGCGGTAAGGGTAAAATGCATTTTGCATCCTTTACGGCATCACAGAACGCACAGGCAGCGTGTTAGAGTGTTGGGTGCGCAATTGGGAAATGCCCATTTAAATAGAAACAAAAACCGGTTGAATGGCAGGCAGATTACATGGAGCAGCACGTGTAATAGGGGTTGTGATTCCATTTTTCTATTCTAGTGTTCGCGTCCCAATCCCATCCAACCTTACTTCTACTATCCTCTTATAAGCCATTAAAGAAAACGGTCACAAAACGTCACGATTTGCGATTTCGCACGTGAGTTAACTTTGTATTTTGTGTGTGAGGGGCTATAGCCATAAAACGGATCATTAATCCCTCGGATGGAAGAAAAAAACGCGCAATTCTCTTCCGCGAACCATGGTGGCGTCTGGTTTGTTTTTTTTTGTTTGATCTTCAACAACACGGCGCCCGGTATCTGATGGTGTGTATCATCAAATCGCCGTTGATGGCCATTTGGTTCAGCGTCATGATTTTACAAGGCAAGACAACATGCCAGACGCTTATCAACTTCCCGCCATACGGCAACAATGACAAAGTCCAGCACGATAATAAGGTGTGTGTGTCTGCCTTTGTGCTTGTGTGGGGTGGGTGCTTCAACTACCTTTCCCAATCTGGCATTCCGATAGCAGATAGTGGTGGTATGTGCATTGAAGTGCAGTGTAGCCTAGGTGAAAGTAGGGAGTCGCTATCATCAAGAACGTTGGTCGAGCAACCTTAAAATTATTGAAATAAACTACACTAACGCTTTATAATCTCTTTATTATAATTCATAGGACATGGGACTTCAATAAATTCTAGGTTGATTTGTTCGCTGCTTTCACTATTTTCAGATCCAATCGCTCTGTTTCAGTTCTGGTATTGGTTCAGCCAAGATCTTCTAGAAGTTTTCCTACCTTCAATACGAAAGATGATCATCCTAGAGTTGGTGCGATTTGTTTTTCCACATATATTAATACAGAACTGTTGTTCTACTCGTATAATACAGTAGCAAAAGAAAATAAAGATACAATTGGAAGCTATTATGGCCGAAATGTAAGATTTCTTTCACTAATTAAATCTTAACAGTAACATTTTCAAGGTGCACAATTACAAAATACAGAAAAAAGCTAATAATAAACGTAATAAACCACATTCAGTACTAATTGTTGGAATGTACCTCGTCTGTGACGCTATCTTCAAACTCGTTTGAAAATTTAGACCGATCGGCATTGATCCTTCAGTACATCCACGCTTGTAAGGCCGATATGCAAATCGAGTTGCGACGCTTCATCGGAACGATAACTGACCCATGTGCCGCTGCTAGCCGTTGTTCCTTCATCTTATCGTCAACCATATCAATGCGCAAGTTTTCCAACTCTTTTTGCAACCGCCTTCTGCGCATTGCTGCTTTCGACGATTTCGAACTTTCCCTTACTGTAGCTGTCGTTGCGGGTACTACGGTCGATCGTTTTGCTTTCTTTTTTGACAACAAATGTTGCCTTTCCAAACAATTTTCTAATTCAACTGTTGTGTCCTGCTCACTTGCTGAGAGTCTTCGTTTCGGAGGAGATTTTCTTGCCTTCTGTCGTGCTCCGGTTTGCTTTGGTAGGGTTAGAAGTTTGGTTGGGGGTTTAGTTGAGGTTTGGGGTTCGGTGGGCGCCGTTGTTTCCAATCGAAAAGATTTACCAGCGTCAGGAGCTGTGCATTCGCCAATGATTGGCCCTTGCATCGGGGGTGTTGGGGGCTTGGTAGGGGTTTCTTTTTCCGATGGACAAGGATTATCTGTGTCGGTAGCTGAGCAGTCTGCAATGATTGGCCATGGCATCGAAATCACTTCCTTTTGTAAGATATCTTTTAAGAACGCTTCATCTTCCGCCGGATTGATAATATCCTTTTGTAGGTAAACCATCGCCCGGGGTGTGCCAGGGTCCGGGGTATCATTACGCGTACATGCGTCACTTATGGGGGTGTACTGTTCGGTGCAGGGTTCGCTTATAACGCTTGGCTCAGCGCTTACTTCACAGGTGGATTGTTCTTGCTCCTGCTTGAGAAATAAAACCCCTTCCGGATCTTCTTGTACTATTACTATGGCGTCATTGGCGTTGACAAGCGCACTTTGAGGCTCCGACGTTAGTGCTCGTCGCCGTTGATACTGCTCCCGTAGCTTACTATCCGAATCGGCCGCGAGCTGTTTGAAGCGATAGGCTAAGTTTAGCTGCACGATGCACAGCTCACAAATCCGAAATGGTAAACCATCGTTTGCGTTCACCTACGTCAAGTGATTAGGGTTAGCATTCGTTAGTTGCAAAGTCAATCGCATTTGTGTGAAGGAAATAAATTTACCTGAAGCTGCGTCACGTACTGTAGTTTGTCTCGGATGTGGTTGATGGACGCGACGGTACACATTTCGTCGTTGATAACATTACTGCCGAAAATGTTCCACGTACCTTCCGACAGACAAACGCGACAGGGATCTACAATCGCATTTATCATTTTGCTGCTATAGCGCTAAATGTCGAGATTTCTTCTGCTATGCACTAAACACGAGGAACAAAGGCGCTTTTCTAATGAATTTCAATAATAAGTTTAGGTACCTGGAGAGAGCGAGAGTTGAAAATGAAATCGGCGTCAGAATTGTAGCGCTTGTAAACAACTGTTTTGACATTCGCGGATCTGTTTTGACGGACGTAAAGGCGTTATTTATTCACTTGCTGTTGTTGATCAAAGGCAGAAAACAGTGACAATTTTATTTATCTCGAGAGAAGATTGATTAATTTACCCTTTTCGTAGCCTAATTTAGTAAATGTTAGCTAATGAAATGTATTTATTTCAACTACTGGTACAATTGATTTTAAACCGATCAGCTGTTATTTGCTTGAAAATAAAGTTTCATATACGAGTTTGCTACCCTTCGTGTAACGCACGTTACTGTCAAGTGTGGTGAAAAGGTGAAGTTATGCGTTACGTTTCTATCCGCTACGTTCGATGTGCTGTGGTAAAATGTTAAAAAGCCGTTATAGCGTTATATTCGTTTTAGCAACAGCTTTGTATTTTTGTTCACCCAAAATCTTAATACAATTTCAATATTCAATACAGAAAGTAATCAATAGGAGCATGTTTATTTTGGTGCTATATTTATCTACCTATCGCACACACATTATGCGAATAATTTTTCTATCCTAGTAGGTCTCGCTTTTGGGAAAAAAAACATCTCTCGCGTTGCCTATCGAACCAAAATATGTCAAACGGAACGAAACCCGTCGACCAGGGCTAGCCATCGAATTGCGAGGCTGTTGTTATTTAGTGACCAAGCCGAAATAGTTACAGCAGGAAAGGTGGCAAGATGTCCGTCACACGCTGGATACATTGCAACATTTGCTTTCATCTTTTATCGCGCAAGGAGCGAAAGTTTTATCATCTTTCCTGCCGTCATGTGCTTTGCAAGCAATGTATGGCTAAAACAAGTAGGTACCGTGCGTCCGATTTGGGGGGACACACTGTTGTCTATCTGTTTGTGGTTCTATGCTATTCCATTAAATGTGTTTTATATCGCAGATCGAGGCACAATATGTCCAGTCTGCCAAAAGCCGTTGGAACGCTTTACCGAGCTTAACAATCAGGTGAGAAAGAAAGTAAAATGACAGGATAACGGCCGTTTACAACTTGCACGTCCTTTGCAGATGGATCGTAAAGAAAAGATGTATTATGATCCTGGTTGTTTGAAAGTGCTTAGTGTGGCGTACCAAAGCGTCGTCTTTCAGCATAAACAGCGAGAGAGTATGATACGGGGCATTCTGCGTTGTGTATGTATATTTCGGGATAATCGCCCTGCTTCGGCAACTATTGAGCGCAACACATTTACCTTTTCAGCGTATCGCAATAGTCCAGATGAAGGAAATGGAAGATACAATGCGCCAGAAGATAGTGGAAACGCAACGACGGTACGAAAAGTTTCGCACTTACCGTCGGAATTTGCAGGAAACGATGCGTCAAATGTCACCCCGTTACCCAAGTGTTCCGATGGTGGATCCTAGCAAACGACCGGTTCTGCAGCCAGTAGCAACACCAAACCACCACCCATCATCAGCACTGTCCAATCGTCGCGATGACGATCCGACCAGTCGCAGATATGACCAGCGCAGGATAACCAATGCAACGATGCCATCGAGCTTTGTCGAAAGCTTTGACACACCTTCGATCGCCAATCGGTCACCATCCGTAATGGATTGTAGCTTTACACGGGAACATGCAACATTGGTGAGAGCAGCTTCAGAGAACACCACAAGGCCCGTATAAAGTATGATCACTTTTCTTTTCTTTTTTACATACCGTTCTTTCTTCCAGATGAACTCACAACGTAATAATGCTGGACAACATATAATGGTGGGCGAAGGAGCCAAAATTGGCTTAACCAGTTTAAATGCTTTTGCAAACGATTCCGGCGTTTCAGGCATGCAAACACCTTCATCTAGCTTAAGTTTTGTTGGCAGCTCCAGGATAGATGCACATCGGCAGCAGCAGCAGCAGCAGCTGCAACAGTATCTTACACCATCAACACCGGCAAGATATCGGTCCTATCTGCACAATCAAATGTTATCCCCCAAAAAACCACGGCATTGATTGAACAAAGGTTCTCGCTTTACGTGGTTTGTTGTTGTAGCGTGTTATGTATATATAGTCTTAAAATTTCAATTTCTTTAGCTACAATGCTTTGAATTAACGCCTTCTTACGAAGAACGTTAATTGTTTTGGTTCTTTCTTGCAATATTGATCTATTCTTTTTTTGTAAAACCCACAACGCAATCTCACCACTAGCACAACATTAATAAATAGATAATGCTCAATGCATGATGTTATCTAGTTCCAAATATGTTAATGTAGCGAATAAAAAACATACCTTATATTCATTATATTTCGGGTTCGTCGGTTTCGGAAACAACGTCGATTGATGACAGACAAAGGCGGGCTAAAGGTTGGTTGTTTTACATCTCCGTTTCATTATCCGTGTTTGTTGTTGTTGTTGTTTTAATCACATCGCGCTTCATCGCATTCCTATATCCTGTTTACACAGCAACAGTCCATTCTCTTTTTTACTTCACTTTTTAAATGTAATAATAATATGCTTGTAATTCTTTCACTTGCATCCTCTTCCCACAATCTCGGTTTGCCGCTTTTCGCCTGAGTCTGAGAGCTACTAGAAGTATTACGTTTGGAAAGATATAAACAGAAACAATGCCAGTTTCTTCTACGGTTGGGTGTGGTAAGAATATTATTTAACAAATCTTCTAAATCCTTTTTCCTATCGTCCTATCTCTCTCTCTCTCTCGCTCGCACGATGATACCAGCACGGGTCATGATGTTCGTTTATCGAAGGCTTTTTTTTACCTATTCCTCTTCTTATCTTGCACCGCCGCCAACGCCTTTGTATTTGTATTGCTGCAATCTAATAGAACAAAAAAATAGGACAACAAACGGTGGCTTGAACAAAATTAAATGAACGTTTTCCCCCTCTTCTGCTAACTCCTCTCCACACACTAATAATGTAGCCTAGCAGTTCTTGAATTGCGGAGGATGGATTATGCTAAATTAAACAAACACTACACCCTCCCTCTACACACGCACGCACACGGTATACACGCTGGGTGCAGAAGTAGTAATGATCGTAGCAGTAATCAGTGTATTAGCAAGAAGACAGAAGCACAGCAAATTAACAAAACCTAACCTCTCTGTGCGAATCGCGCGCGCGCGCTCGTGCAAATATATATTTATGTCGTCTACCAAACTCGAACGAATCGAAAATTAGTGCGCGCGAAAACCGTGGTTACGTGTGTGCGTTTTTGGAGCGGGCGTCGCTTCCTACATATATTATGCTGTGTTGTGAGGTTCTCCTATTATCGGTGGTCAAACGGGCAAACGCGAGGAAGAATTGTTTTCTATATACTCAGTTTTTAAAAAAATAAACTCATACATCGCTCTCTTGCTCTTTCTCTCTCTCGCTCTCGCTCTCCTTTTACAATACATACACCAGAAGCGATTTTGTAGAGGAAGTAATAACGATATAGCAGTAGTTAGTAGTAGTAGTTGGTAGTAGTATTAACATTCGCCTAAAATCCTCGCTCCTCCGGGTGCACATTAACGCAACGGCAACTAAGTAATAATAGCAGTTGTTGTTGTTGTTTAGTAGTTGGTAGTAGTATTAACATTCGCCTAA
The DNA here is from genome assembly GCA_002091835.1 of Anopheles maculatus. Classification (NCBI taxonomy): domain Eukaryota; kingdom Metazoa; phylum Arthropoda; class Insecta; order Diptera; family Culicidae; genus Anopheles; species Anopheles maculatus. The sequence goes on from KZ062433.1 coordinate 109,224, forward strand.
AATCCTCGCTCCTCCGGGTGCACATTAACGCAACGGCAACTAAGTAATAATAGCAGTTGTTGTTGTTGTTCGGGAGAGAATTGGGTTTGGTGGTGGTGGTAGTGGTGATTAAAGTGAGCTCGCTAGCTCACCATCATCATCAAGAGTTACTTCTTGCCTTTGGAGCGTTTCCGGAAAAAGTTATCCCTAATCTTGTTTGTATTGTTGCTGTTGTTGCTGTTGCCCCCTGTTCCCGTTGCGCTGCTACCATTGTCGGATGAACCCTTCTTCGGGACAGCACTGCTATCACTAGATGTGATGGTAGTGGTTGTAGTAGCGGACGTCGGAACACTCTCACCGTTCACGAGCACCGACAAGTCGTCCGTGCTGTCGGTTGATGATGGCACGACTTGACTGTTGTTGCTGCTGCTGCTGCTGCTCGTGTCGGTGTTGGTGGTCATCGTAACGTTTTGCGATGGAATGGTGGTAGCAGCCAGAACAGCGGCCGTTGCCACCGACGGCGTAGAGACAGCGGAGGACGTTTCCATCTCGGAACAGTAGGCCGCATCGTCATCGGTCGACATGGAGGATGTCGGCTGTTCGATCGCTTCCTCGCCACAATCATCGTCCTCTTCCTCGTTCGCCCTTTCGTCAGCAATTTCTTCGTTCGCTACGTCAACACCACGCTCGGAATTCGACCCACCGCCGGCAAGCTGTTGTACCTGATCCTCCTCTTCATCCTTAATCTCATGTGCGTCGTCATCTTGCGACGCCTGGTGGCGACCATCACCCGAGTACTGCTGTTCGTCCAGCATAAGCGAGGACATTGCCGAGCCGAAGTAACCGCTCGTAACCTCCGCGTACGACAGATGCGACGACACGCATGACTCCGCCAGCGAACCAGCCGTCGAAGGAGAGGACGCTTCCTGGTGCGAATCACTTTCACCCGAAGTCATCATCATTGTGCTAGCATTGGATGCGGTCGAACCACCGCCACCGGCTGCCATTTCCTCCTCCAAGCTTTGATAGCCGTCGACGTGTCCTCGCACATCGCAATCTTTATCGGTGCGAAGCTTCTGGAGCGTCGGTTCCACCAGGGGATCGTTTGCGAATTTGGCTGTAGAAAAGAACGAACTGGTGTTATAGCGACAGGTGAAGAAGTGAACGATAAGAAAGAACACACTTACGATGGGGGGCAATGATTTCCTTGAGGCACTTGGCGACTTGTATTCTAACGTTCGGCACCGCGTCGTCGGCCAATTTGAGTACATTGTTGAACACATGTTTGCGGAAGATATTTACTTCGACACGATCAGTCTCGAGCTGTGTGAGTGTGTGTGTGTGTGTGTGTGTGTGTGAGAGAGAGAGAAAAGAATATTATAATGGCTCCCTACTAGAAATCCGGTTCCGAGTTTTACATACCATTTTTCCAGCCGCTATCACATACGTCTGACGGCGACGCCAGTTGCTATAGAGGGCAAAGTGCTTATTGAAGAACTCAAACACCTTGTCGTTTTGCTGAAATTCGTGGCTGCATTCAACAAACTGTCAACAGCAACAAAAAGAGTAAAGAATCCACATGAAAAAAGGCCTCTTTTCCCGACCTTAGCTTATGCAAACTTACCGCATCGATACCAGCCTTTCGCACACTATCGTACTTGTCCAACATGAGCCGCATCGCCAACCCGGTTAGGAAGAGCAAACAGTTCTCCTTCCGGATCGCCGTATGCATGCGCGCCAACTCCACAATCTGCTGTCCCGCCAGCTCACGGAAGCGCCAGTTCATCATATTGAGCGGCGGCTGCAGACACATCCCGAGATGGTTCATCAGCGTTTCATGCTCACAAGCATCGATCACGCGCAAGAATTCGGCCAGCGTACGCACCACCTCGAACTTGATATCGTCCGCATCGAGCAGAAACTCCGTGTACGAAGGTACCAAATCGCGCGTCGCCTGTTCCCGTCCAATGATCAGCGCAATCTTGCTAATCGAAGCGGCCATCGTGCGTCGCACCGAATCCTGAATGTCGGCGCACAGATCGAAGAAGTAGCGGTTCAAGATCGGCCAAAACTTTTCCCCAAACGTTAGCACCACGGCCGGGAAGTTGTACGCACAGTCCTGACACAGCTCCTTGTTGACGTTCTTCATGTGCAGGAAGTCCTCGAGCAGATTCCACTCGACTTCTTCGTTCTCCCAGCGGATGAGAGTTTTCAGCTGCTCCGCGGCACGGATTCGTTCGACCGTTGTCATCGTTGGTGTGACTGTGCTGCTGCTGCTACCGGCACCACCACCACCACCATTACCAGCGGACGTTCCAGGAGCGTTACCGCTGTTATTGTTGTTGTTGCCACCAGCCGCCGCAGTGCCCGCCTGTCCACCGCTTTGCGTCTGTGATTGGGACGGTAGTAGATCCTCGTACAGGTAGATCAACTTGTTGTTTTCGGTCTCGTTGTTGTTGATGCTTCCGTAGCTCGAGTCGCTGTCGTTCTGGTTCTCGCTGTCTTCCACTACCATCGCGGCCGAAGAAGAACCCGTTTCGCCGACTGTAGCCGACTCACTGCTACTGGTACTACTACTACCTGCACCGGTGGTGGTAGTACCCTGCTGCAGCAAATTATTATTTCTGCTATCATCAGCCGATGTTCCACCAACCGTGAGCGCTTTTCCTTCGATACTAGCCACCCGCTGCTCGCTTACCTCCTGAATGTTGTTGTTATTGCTCGCGTCCGATTCTTCCTCCTTTTCTTCATCATCCGTCGCCCGGTCCTCCTTATCGATAAATTCCAAATCCAACGCAAGACCCGGACTAATGTACCAGAACTGATGCGAATTGAAGCATTCGTCGATCGCATTTTCGTCCTCTTCCCCTGCTTCCATGATAAAATCCAGCCCGCCCGCTTCACCTCCCCCTCCGTCCACCTGCTGATGCTTTGGATTATCGCTGTCGTAGATCACACCACTGCCACCACCACCGCCAGCACCACCCTCAATATCCGCACCGACCAAACTCAGGTCTGCCAGATGATCGAGATGGTTCGTCCCGTAGTTATCGTCCTCCGAGTCCCAGTGGCCGTGATGATCGAACGCATCGCTACCTCCACCCTGATCGCCACCATCACTTCCCGACGGGTTAGCAAACGCATGCTCAAAGTTGTTCTTCAACGGGGAACAGTAGCGCATAAAGCGATTGAGCGGGTTCTTCTCATCGTAGCTCTGGTTGGCGCGATACAGAGGCGACGGTGTCGGCGAGGTGGACGCAATCGACGAACTGGACGAAAGGGACTTGTGACGCACGTAGTAAAAGTCGGCTATCTTCGAAATACCGCCACCGCCATCGTCCGACGTCGAGCCGGTCGACTGGCGCTGCGACAGATGCTCCTCGACAAACACCAGCGATGCGAGGTACGCTTCCACGTTGATGCGATCCTCGGACCGTGGTGAAGCCGACTTCCAGGATGGACCATCATCGTCGGATGATTTCACCAGCGAGAGCAGTGCGTGCCGCTGAATGGAATCTTTAAACCGCTGCTCGTAAGACTCGAAATTCTTGAGCAGCACACTTGCCGCCGGTTGCTGACTGCCGTGGGCAAGCTGGCGAGCATTTCCCATCAGCTCAGAGAACGCTTCGTCGGCTGCATTCGTTATCGATAGCTCTAGGCTACCGTTGTACGCAAGCCCTAGGATCTGCAGCTGCGCGAACGTTGCCAAAAACCGGCCCAGATTCTATGGGAGAAAGATACAGGCAATGTTACAGACAACATGTCAAAAGACAAAAGTTCTTTCAAACGTGCTATACGCTTACCTTTAGTGCCGCCTTGATCACCCATAGGCTTGTGTCGAACATAAACTTCTTGTAGGCCGGCACTAGCACCTTGCGCCGCTTCTCGAGCGTACACAGCAGTGCAATGAACGGCATTACCTCCGCACACGCCTTACGGACGGTCCAAATTTCATCCTCGCACAGTTTCATGAATATTGGCAGCTGTAAAAAGAAACCACTCACAATCTCATGCACTGTTCCTTGGGTCCTGGATCAGCTGCTGCTGCTAACACTTGTCTGCCAACTTACCAAATTTTTTTCGAACACTTCGTTGCCCAGGACTTCGCACATCACGGGAAACGCGGTGGCACACTCCTTCCGGACGAAGTTGATCTTACAGGTACACATTTTCACGAAGCGACTGTACAGGAGCTCGTGCGTCTTGGTGCATCCCACCAGTGGAGCAATTTTAACCATCAGCTGGATTTTGCAGCATCACGAACGAGTGGAACAAGTGTAAATGAACGGAGTATGTTCCGAAGGAACATTAAAATGATATGAAAAGAAAGAAAAGCAACCAGGGCAAAATTAGAAAATTGATTCAATTGATACATAAAGTATAAAGTGGTTGTAAAACATTCAAGCAAAAGTTTAAACGACGATAAGCTGTGTTGTTGTAACCTTACATTTGTGAGATTTAAAGAACATATTTTATGACGCGTTGTACACAGGTAGCAATAACTAAACTTCACTGATGTTCACTCACTTTACACAACGTCGAGGTGAGAATGGAATATGGGGACTATCGCCGCACGGCCTAGCTCATCAAAGCTGGCTGTGATATGAGATATCATATCGAAAGTGCACCATTTCACAGCCACTTTGAGAGACAGGACATGCGTACATATCATGTAGAGAACGGGACCGAGAGAAAAATGTACGCGCGAATACATTTTTATTTGTCACTTAACTTGAACAAACTCATACATCGCTCTCTTGCTCTTTCTTTCTCTCGCTCTCGCTCTCCTTTCACAATACATACACCAGAAGCGATTTTGTAGAGGAAGTAATAACGATATAGCAGTAGTTAGTAGTAGTAGTTGGTAGTAGTATTAACATTCGCACAGCCACTTTGAGAGCGGCACAGAAACAAATGTGTATTGTGATGGTAACGCTCCGCGCGGCATAACATTTTGAATGTTGATATCGGCTTACGAGCAGTCAAACTCGTCAAAATGGCTGTGATATGAACATTGCTCAAATCAACACAGCACAACCATTTTTACGACCTGACCACGAGCAAAATAGATTCCTCGTTCATCTGAACCGTTCGAAACACATTGCACAAACACTCATCTTAAGGATCGTCAGCATTAATTGACGCCGGTACACACACGTTTATCATTAACATTAACTTGTTTGCCCTTATATTTCTATCTAACTGCTGAGCTATGCAATTAGCGCACCCTTGCAAGTGTAGTGTAAATAAATAAACTAGAACCATCTCTCCGTTACTGAATTTTTATTCGTTTATTTTATTTCTTTTTAAATTTACCACCATAACAATGATCATTTGTTCTTCCGCCCGTTTATGCCACCCGTAAAGGAAATCTGTTTTAATTGGATTTTTATTTTTATCATTCAAATGCGCAACGTGTGCAGTAACAAAACATCAACAAAAGGACAATAATACACCGAATACCAAAACTCTCGAACTGAATTAACGTAACACACACAAGCAAAAACTTTAACCTTGCTTCCATTAATAGGGGGTATTAAAACGTCTACACGCTACCAATCCAAAAGCAACGGAACCACGAGAGTACTAATGCTTATAATACATTGGGTGAGACGACCCGAGGCGGAAAGACCAGATGTGTTTCAGCACCCGACCGAGCTCATCAAAATGGCTGTGATATGATAGTGAATAGCGGAAAACGTGTCCGGTTTATTTGGTGATAAACACATAGCCACAACCAATTGATGAGCCCAGTCCGTTGAGTGTGGTTTTTATTTTTTCGGTTGGACTATGTTTCTTCGATTTCCTACCAGTAAGGTATGTGTATAGGAGCTCTATCTCTTCTGAAGATATTCTTTCTCGTTTATTTTTTATTATGTAAAATCTCAATAGAATGTTGTAAAACGTTGATGACTATAATAAGATCTACTAACTTGTTTCAAACGCGTCTAATAACACTGCATTTCAACTGAAGATACAAAAAATTAGAACGTAAAACAAAATTATTCTTAACCCTACCTAATGGGCATGTTTAAGTAAAGCGAGAAAAAAGTTTAAGTGGCATTACTTTAGCGGAAAACAATTAATATCATAGTCCTCTATACTATTTGGCCAAAATTGCGCACAAAACAAATGACTTCGGGAAAGTGATTTATAAGTAGACTAAAAGCATATTAAACGATCGTGGAAAGATCAACAAGGATCGAGAGCAATCGAATAAGCACCACACGGCAGGTCGTTGAAGATAGATGAGTGACGCGTTGCTCATCAAAGCTGGCTGTGATAGCAACTATCAGAGCAAGCTACAACAACCAGGTTTGATGACAACGCATTCCACCCGAGAGGAGGCTGATGTTTCTTCCTTTTATAAACAGTTAATAACGCATAATTTTTGAATAAACGGAAAAATGCAATTGTAAAATTATAAATAAGACATAAAATAATATAGCAAATGTTAAAACTTCCAGAAGTTTGTTCACAAGTGTATATATTAATGACAAAAACTGAATAATGAACGTGTAAACTAAAAATTTTATATAATAGGAAACAAAATCCGAAACCAAACACATTAATATGACACACAAATTAGTTAATAAACAAACCCACACTTCAACAAAAATCAGCAATCATCTCAAACGATTAATGTACTCATCCGATCGTTGCCTAAAATGTGATTTTATGCAAACAGGAACAAACTAAATTATATAAGCCAGCACACAGCAAACCGCACACCATTATCACACACCAGAACCAGATATTATACGGGTTTACTATACTGTAAGGTCCTTGCTTGTGCGCGAGCGAAGCATTAGAGATGCAGGATCCTGCGGAAAGAGCTTACGCACGGATGAAGATACTGCCGCTTGCCACTCAGGAACTTATGATATACTCTAGTGTATCTATCAACATGAAAGACAAGGTAGTGAGATCTACCAGTACTAAAGCCACTATCTCACTACCCATGTCTTTCTTGCAGACAAAATACAGTTTTTTTTTTATTAAGGGGGAAACTAGTAATCCACATTGCCACCACCGGTAGTAGTAATAATAAATACACAAACGCATACAAACACACGCACGCACACACAGTTACAAGCAAACCAACACACCCACTAGTAGATATATGTATAAGGTAGTCACACCGCGCTTAATGCTTCATTATTATTATGCAAAACCGCGAAGAAATCCCAAGAAACCCTTTATTAACTACTTTTTATCCAACACCATACACTTTATAGTAATGAATCTTTAGAGCTCGCTTGCTCTTATCGTTTAACAGTAGATACTAACTTCTTAAAATATGTACTTTGCATTACTAACTACAAAACCAGCACCTTTTTACTATTACCAAACTAATTACAAACACTTTAAAGCCTTTTCGAAAACGTCCTGTAACTAATTACAGGATATGAGAAAAGACGGAACTTACAGGATTAGCTTTATAATGTACACATCGTATAGTGCCAATAACAAGACACCCTAAGAGGTATTATTCCAACAAAAACCAAAAGACAAGCTGCGACTGTAGATAACGGAACATCAGACACATATGAATGATTCGAGAAAAAGCTCCACACACAAATAGGCGCTTCTTGAATGTCGTACGTTAGATGAGCGCATTATACAAAGCTGGCTTCTCTTCTCAGTGTGTCCTTTCGTTCAACAGTGCTAGGAAGTATAATTTCCTTCGCACATCAAATCAGTGAACTATTACGTTATTCAGACGTACCTTTTCCGCGGCGCAAAGATTGCACCTGTTCGCTAACGATGAGTCCTTTTTTACGGCTTATAGTTGAAAATCAGTTGGAATATTAGTATAGAATTTCCCTTCCAAGAATGCAACGAACCGTAGAATGATCTTGCCGCATATAAAATAGAATAGTGTAATGTGCCACAGCTTTAGAGAGCTTCTGAGGCTGTAATCATTCAATATGGATCATAATGCATAATACACTACTAAACCACTCCCTGAAGATATCACTTAACGACACACTTTTATTTCAACACTTTTCACTTCGCTCTCGGTAGTACTTAGAACTAGCGCAGCTTACTTAAAAACGGTAATGGGGATGTGTTAATAAACCTCAAGCAGCAGCAGGTATACAACAACAACACGCCATCGTCGTCGGCGGTAGATAGAGATAGAACAAGGAACGAAATGAAGTTGTGTGTAGTATACTTACATGGATGTAGTTGGTGCACATGTCCATGAACTGCTCGTTGATCGGTTTGCTGACCAGCTCTTCAACGATGTTCAGCTTTAGCGTGGTCGCCCGGTCTAGGTAACCTTTCTCAATCAGATACGTCAGTGATTCGAAGGACGAAGCACGAACCTACAACAAAAGAAGCGTTCAATTAATTAACATTGGCATAAAGAAACAATCTTTTGCAAGTTCAAATTAAGTATCTTAGATCCTCTTCTACTGAAACAGGAAACAAACACAAACTCTCACCCGTTCTAAACAAATGAAGCAACTCAATTTAAGCCTCGTTTGTAACAATCATTATCGCATGTTAACAACATTTGTACAAGTGGGCAAAACAACAGTTCAAGAGTGCTGTATGCCTCTTTGCAGAAAAGTTACAGAACAGAAAGCCGGCTCTTTTCACAGCAACAAGTAGTAAAGTTACATCCAAAGACAAGTCGTCGTCGTCGTCGTCGCTCTACACCGCTGAAGTTTCACCCATTGCCATTTGGGGAAGATATCTCTCCATATAAAAAGAGGCCAACGGTGCCAAACAAAATTGTTAACATTATGTAACGCAAATGTGGCGACGTGCGCCCGTGTCCACGAGCTTTTCAAGCACACAACGGGGCGGAGGATGATAACTATGAGCGAGATCGTCGCGTCCCGTCTTCACGGCATATCCTTTTTCTCTATCGTACTCTCGCCTGCGACTGGTGTCTTGCTCGACTCGGGAAATGAATGTGAAAGAGGCGTAAGAGTGGTGTAGGGCACAGAAAAGAGTGGACGACGACCGTGTAGGAACCATATGCTATTTCGCAAGAGGAAGAGTTAATGCCTGTAGGATTCAATGGTTAGGTCCTTTTGGTCTGCCAATGTAAATGGGGCGTGTGAATGTGAGCCACCAGAAGTGAAATCGTGTGTGTTTGCGATAGTTTGATTTTTCTTCCGGTGGTTACAACTCATAGCATGTTGTTATTGAGCGTGAAACTGAGTGTTGATTACTGTTGCTTCATTCGTGTTAACTAGGAGAGGCCGGCGAGGAGTCATCAAAATCCAAGGAACTTTATTTATTGTTACTATTTTAGATTTTTTTTTGTTGAATACTTACATTCGGCTCGTCTGTTAGGTAACGGACGATGATCTGCAGTATCTTCTCCAGGAACGCTTTGCTGAATATGCTTTGCAGGTCCTGGTCTCGATCGAACCAGCTAGCACAGTACTTCTGCAGCCAGCAGGCCAAGTATAGTCGTACGGACTCATCTGCAAGAAAGAGAGAAAAAAAGCATAAAAATAAGTAAGGAAGTTTAGCCATTCATTTCTACATCTACTAAAACCATGTTTGATGGTATCCGGTTTTAAGAGTTAAACAGCAAACCTCTCCAAAAACCTATATTTTTCCTTCTCATTCTCATTTAACTAGCTGCAGTTGCTAAACACATTGGATTAGACCAGCACAGCACTGAAAAGAGTGTATGGTTCATGTGTTACCAGCGCTGTTTGCATTTCATTTCAAATTAATTTGGTTTGCCTTTCTCGTGAGTCCTCGGTTTACCCGGGTGTTGTACACGGTACTGGAAGGATGCTGGATGAATTAATTTACCTTTTCATCGTTACGGAAGGGCGATTCGCATCCACTAGTAATAATATGAACAACTTTTTGTAAGCGCCGCTTTTAAATGTGAGGTTTATGCATTGTTGTGAAACAGTTTTCGGCTGTGTACGCTATAAGGACGCTTAAATGTCCTCGCGCACATATGCTTTGATTGCTGATCACACAAAATTTTAAAACATAAACCCTTTTTCACATTCCTACACACAAAAGACGAAGGGTGCGGTATTGAAATGATAACACAAAAAAAAAACGATAGAGAAACTTGTTCAACTATTTCCTATTTGGGAGATGGTTTCTCGGTATGACCCTCGCTCATAATACTTTAGCGGTGTACGAAACTTTCCTACGTGCACAATTCGGTTGCAAAGGACAAGTTACGGACAACAGCAGAGCCTAATTGATCGGCAAGGAAGCATTCGAAGGGTTCAAACAACCATGACAATGTGTGACAACCATAAAAAAATTGAAACAAAACAAAAAGCGGAACTTTGAGGTTTGCCCCTGTATGAAAAACTTATCAACCTTACGTACCACAAAACCACAGTTGGATAAAAGGAATATTTATTGATTAGAAAACGGAAAAGGAATGAAGGAAACGCTACAAAACTATTCCTTTCAAGTGGTTGAAAAAAAGTTGTGCAAGGGATTAAAGAAGATCATTTAAAAATTAGAACAATCACACGTTTGCAAACCTTACTGTAATTGATCTGCTGTTTGGCTAAACGATATTGAAGTATTTTACCATAAAGAATACACTTTTTGATAGGGCGTTGGTAGCCATAATAAACAAAAAAGCAACGAAATGCAGACCCCCTTCAAGACGTTGATGATGCTAAACTCCTTCAAGTTCGTACCTCACCATGCAGAGAAAGCATGTTTCGTGTTTTCGCTCTCTCTCTCTGCCTTAGCTGTATCCATCAGAATGATAGAAACAAAAGTATAAAAAGAGAGAGAGAGACGGAGAAAGAGAGAATATAGGAGAGTAGCTGGACGCTACACCCTAAATCGAGGTTATGTCATGTACTTTTTGACAGTGGCAATCGAATGATGTCCTGACAGGTGCGAACAACACTAATGTTCCCAGATTCAAACTTCCCAAATGCACGATAATGGGAGGGAAATCAATTCGCCAGCTCTACAATCAATCTTTCCGTAAGGATTTATTCCACAGATTACCTTCTTATCACCTATGATGGATATCCGGCGCATTTTCTGCTAAGTTTACTACGATTTAGTTCGTTGTAGATTGAAGTTGGTCCCAATTCTTTCAGGGTATACCGCTATGCCAAACTGTCACTAATCACAACTCTAAACCATATTTCCAAGATTTACGAACTTCAACCAGAATTTACACAATTTCAGATTGATAACGATTCTGCTGCTTATGGTTAAAAACTCCAGTACTCCTCGGTGCGCATCAACTACACACACACGCTGGGGCGCTGGCTCATCTTATCACTGGCGTAATACATCACTTTTCCTACCGGGGCACTCGATACGCTGCTGTGTGTCCGCAGCGAAGCAGCAACCGCACACATTTCTTCACCGAAGAAGAACTGGACATGCCGATGCTGCACCGTCGACTGGCTTTTTTCGAGGGGGCCAAGAGAGTAGCAGCACATAACATTCACACACGTGTGCGTGTTTACGTGCAGGCACAAGGTGTGTGGGTGTAAGTGTACCAAGTGTTGTGCATGCCTGCTGTTGGTGTGTACTAGCAGGCTGGCTGGCTGGCTGGCTAGCTGGCGGCTGCCTAGCGCACACTTATATAGCAACAGCTAAACAGAGCAGATTGCATGCTTCTTCGTGAGCAGCATGTGGGTGATTATTATGCCCTAGCAGTATCCGTATGGTTGTGTGCGGGTGAGTTTGTGAGCCATAGGAGAATTCGGGCGACTTGCGGGTAGTGGTTAGCAATCCACACCAACTGGCCAACGTGCACACGCACACGCGCCCCCGCATTCCAAAACACACACACACATACACACAGGTATAGTGTGATCTTTCGAACGGAAACGGGTCGGAAAATATGCTCAGCATCCTTTTTCCATTCGACGTGCACGCCAAGAGAGACGCTACGGTGAGAGATTTCCGCACGCAAGACACGAGAGCAAAAAGTTGGTTCTTCTAACACACACCAAAAACACGGGGCGGCAAGTTGTGCGATTAGTATGTACACGGCGAGCTTTGCATGCAACACACAACCATTAGAAAGCACGCCATTATTGTTATATCCTTTCAGCTCTCTCTCTCTCTGGACCACTCTCGATGACAAGCTCTCGCAGCATACACACTAACACAATCTGCCGTCATTCGGCATCGCTGATAAGAGATAAGAACGGCACAATACGGAAAACGGTTGGAGTGTTGTAGTAGTACTACTACCTGTATTGCCCATTACTACTAGTACTACTACTACTACTACTACTACTTTTACTACTACTACTACCAACGCCTGACCTTAGGGAGGGACGATCCTGCGCGTGCCTGACTGTCGTGTGTGCATGCGGAAAGGAGAGTAAGTGATGGGTGCCATGGGTGGAACAGTCGTACGATAAGAGTAATTGCTCATCTTAAGGATGTTGCTGCCATTATCGTTGAATCTTGTTCTGAATGAAGTGAGAGTAACAGATCGGAAAATGTAAGCTATCGACTGGAACGTGTGTGTGTGTGTGTGAGTAAGAGTGAAGCTTATATACCCCACACGCTAGGATGAAACATGCTTTTTCGAAATCAATTTTCTACTCTCATTAGTTTCTTAATATTCAATCTCTCGCACGCCGCTTTGGTAAGAATCAATGTGGGAACTATATTTAATTTGGAAAAATAAATCAAAATTTTTATTTCATCTAAATTTTCTCATCTTCAAAAGAAGCTTCTTGAATTAAATACACCGCAATGGAGGCTGAAAAGTACAACAGCTGCCCCGTCTAATCCACTTCCTACGCGTACGTGGTGCTCGTTAAAAAGGAAAACTGTTTTTTCTTATGTTAGGGACATAAACTAATTTATGTCTGTTTAAATCTCATTTACAAAACGATACACACAACCCTTAGCAGAACCATAGCAAACCCTCGCTTCACATTGCATACATCTAGGCGCACAGATTTCACGGCACGACACTCTCTTTTCGGGAGCTTTTGCTCGTGTGCATCTTCTTTTTAAAGGATTACTCTCGCGTGCTTCAGAACACGTCTCTCTGTTTTTGTTTGCTCCCAAAGTGGTTGGAAGGAATACCCATTTATTGAGAGCAGCGAGAGCCGCGTTAGCAGCGCCATTTACCATGGTGACGGCACTTTTCCGAAGGATAACCGCAAGTTTGCAATTTTTTCACCCATCCATCTGCACTCTCGCGTCTCTGGAGAGAGAGAGAGATAGAGAGAGTAAAAATAAAACAGGACGAGACATTTTCCTTCAATCTCCACAAGATGTCCTTTGCCAGTTCTTGTGCACTTCATTCACGAATACACGCACAAGAAGCGACAGGCAGGCAGGCAAGCAAACCTGAGCTTTTGCTTGAGAAACATACGCGCTATGTGGAGGAGGCAACGTTGTTACGTTGTCCATGTGATTGTGAGGTTAGTGTTTGGTGCTGCTAAGAAGGTGGTACAATACTAAGAAGCAGCGTGTTGTGTGTATCTTCCAGAGCAACATTTTTGATGGATTATTACGTAAACGCTAAGACAGGTGGGTATATTTTGTTAGTACAATTTAGTACAACCAATGTATGAAGAAGCATTTTCAATCATATCTCCCTATAACCGCAACGGAAAAAAGGATAAGAAAATGGGAGCTACAGGGATGCTGGCTGTTACGACGTGAACCTTTTCCCCGTAGTCTTCAAACCATCCTTTTGCCCTTGAGTGGGTTGTAGCGTGTAGTACCAGTGGTCGTACTTTCTCTCTCTCTTTCTACATACACATACATACACACACACACGCATGCAGCAGCACAAGCAGGATGAAAAGGGCGCGCCTGATTTTGGCCCCGGTCAGAACACCCAACCCTGGAGAGATGGTGGTGAAAGTATTTCAATTCTACAAATCATCCTACGCGTACGTGGTGCTCGTTAAAAAGGAAAACTGTTTTTTCTTATGTTAGGGACATAAACTAATTTATGTCTGTTTAAATCTCATTTACAAAACGATACACACAACCCTTAGCAGAACCATAGCAAACCCTCGCTTCACATTGCATACATCTAGGCGCACAGATTTCACGGCACGACACTCTCTTTTCGGGAGCTTTTGCTCGTGTGCATCTTCTTTTTAAAGGATTACTCTCGCGTGCTTCAGAACACGTCTCTCTGTTTTTGTTTGCTCCCAAAGTGGTTGGAAGGAATACCCATTTATTGAGAGCAGCGAGAGCCGCGTTAGCAGCGCCATTTACCATGGTGACGGCACTTTTCCGAAGGATAACCGCAAGTTTGCAATTTTTTCACCCATCCATCTGCACTCTCGCGTCTCTGGAGAGAGAGAGAGATAGAGAGAGTAAAAATAAAACAGGACGAGACATTTTCCTTCAATCTCCACAAGATGTCCTTTGCCAGTTCTTGTGCACTTCATTCACGAATACACGCACAAGAAGCGACAGGCAGGCAGGCAAGCAAACCTGAGCTTTTGCTTGAGAAACATACGCGCTATGTGGAGGAGGCAACGTTGTTACGTTGTCCATGTGATTGTGAGGTTAGTGTTTGGTGCTGCTAAGAAGGTGGTACAATACTAAGAAGCAGCGTGTTGTGTGTATCTTCCAGAGCAACATTTTTGATGGATTATTACGTAAACGCTAAGACAGGTGGGTATATTTTGTTAGTACAATTTAGTACAACCAATGTATGAAGAAGCATTTTCAATCATATCTCCCTATAACCGCAACGGAAAAAAGGATAAGAAAATGGGAGCTACAGGGATGCTGGCTGTTACGACGTGAACCTTTTCCCCGTAGTCTTCAAACCATCCTTTTGCCCTTGAGTGGGTTGTAGCGTGTAGTACCAGTGGTCGTACTTTCTCTCTCTCTTTCTCTACATACACATACACACACACGCATGCAGCAGTACAAGCAGGATGAAAAGGGCGCGCCTGATTTTGGCCCCGGTCAGAACACCCAACCCTGGAGAGATGGTGGTGAAAGTATTTCAATTCTACAAATCAATCGGCCGATTTTAGAGGAGATAGAGAAAGCCGCATCAGCGCCACCATCGAGAATAATTATTTGAAATACATTTTTCTTTTTTCTTTCCCTTTTCCGGTGATGGTAGCATATATCGGAGAATTGCTTTTGCTTCCCTTTTAGCAAACACACACACTCACACATATGCAGCACCACCTACATACACCGAAATGCGTACAAATACTAGCATAACGTAGAGGATGGCGTACACGTAAGCCGGGCACGCCACCTGGAAAAGCTTTTGGGTGGAGCTGCTCTGCCGTGTAGGATTTTACAAGCCGAAGTACGTTAAAGAACGTGTCACTAAGTGTGCACGAAACATTATTACAATTAAAATTTCATTTTTAAACTTGTTTACATAACATTTTGATTAAAAAAATAGGTATTAAATGTTGTAAAATATACTATTTAACTCAGACCAGGCGCCTCCATCGTTTGTAATGGATGGGAGAGATACATATCGCCAACTGCGGACATTTTGCGCTGTAATAGTCTTAACATGTCGAGAAAAAAACGAAAATCCCTTTCCGCTAAATTGCTTTCGTTTTCCTAGAAAAGGCGAAGCAAATTGTTGGATGTTATTGTGCGCGACAAATGTGAATTGGAGAGGAATAAATCCTTCCATTCCTTTCTTGGAATGAATGCAATCAGTGTTTTGAAGCTCAAAGCCACAAGGCTAAACAACAAACGATTGACAAACGATTTAACATATCTAAATCTACGTATATCGCTCGTAAAACGTATCAAACCCGTGCTTCCTTCAGCTCATCATATACAATTATGGTTTCAGTTTCTCTACTCCTAGAATTACTTCCATCTGGAGCCAAGGCCTACCGGTACGGAGTTAAAACAATACAACGATCCCACATTCCCGAGCCCCGTGGTCGTTGTCGCTGTGCCCCCGCCGTTCGGGGTTGGGCGCGTGCAGAAAGGAGTGCCAAAAGGATGTCTCGTGTATCGATCTGGATCCGGTTTTGCATGTGTTTATATGTGAAAGGTATGTGGGGCCTGCTGCTACGTGTGTACGTGTAGTTGTGGATGGATCACACAATCCGGAGGAAACGCATTGACAACACGTCGGGGTGTCCGATGTCATTGCGAAGGACGGGATGGGAAACAACGTTCGTTCGTTCGTTCGTTCATTCATCCTCTGCATTCATTCATTTGTTCGTCTATTGATTTTCTGTGGATAGGTAGAAATGGACGGAAATTGGAGTGGATGCCAAGCAGCCGCTGACCCTTCCCTCCGGCCATTCCTTTGCCTGCTTCTTTCCCCTTTTCCTAGCTTTCCACCGAACTGACCGCTGTGTCCTAAAGACAATACACACACGTTCCCATATGCTCGTATCGATCGCAAATCTAGCTCTGAAAAGAATACCTTCTCCGTTGGTGATTGATGCTTAACGGGCGCATAAATGCCACACACAATCGTAGCAATAAGTTAAATAAATGCGTAAGGCTCATTGTACTTCAAACTATTTTCCGACTCATTAAAGACAACAGTTTTTGTCTTATATTTGGGATACTAAATAAAAACTATACTAACATTTTATTCACCA